>BSBM01001243.1:2677500-2842500 GCA_027924585.1 Larix kaempferi | reverse complement strand
GCAGAGCCTATGCCCATATTTAGGGTGAGATGAACATATATGGAAACCATAGTTTTATCAACTATGAAGAATTAATAATAATGTTGCAAATGAATAGTGATAGCAAAATTATTAAGGATTAGATTTATATATTCGGTATTTGTTATTTGATAATATTATTGTGTATAAATTTTTTGGCAATGATAATAATGGGATTTAAAATTAAATAGTGGATTAATAAAGAGAATAGGTTGTTATTTTTAGATTTTGTTATTGATAAAATTATTGTTTATATTAAGAAAGACATCTTTAACGATAATGGGATTTATTGTTAAATAGTGAATTATTAAAAGAAGGACGGATGGATAAATAAAGTTTTATTTTAATTTGTTAAATGATATAAGGAGAGGGATTAATTTATGATTTCCTTATCTAACATTCAAGAATCAATGTTGGGTTTTGATGTTTTTCCCCTTTCATATAACTTCTTGTGTCAAGAGAAGTGAAGTGTTTTCATAATCATTTTCTTTTTCTTTGACAAAGGACAGTTATAGGATTCATTGCTTTGTTATTATCAAACTAAACATTAAATTAATAGAACTTACAAAATTGGACACAAAACTAGGCGCAACTTGGCACAAAAAACTAGTTGCAAAACTGGGCAAAAAAAACTGGAAGCAAATCCCTTGCAAAAAACTCAGTAAACCCTTGCAAAATCGTGTGCATCACCTTACCAGCTTTCAATTTCTATGCTTACAAATATGGACTCAAAGAAATGATCCCTCAGAAGAAATGTATTAAAAAATAATCCAAGTTGTATACTATTAATGTTACAATTTACTAAATTTTAACACTACAGATGGATTCGGAGGCCCTGGTCTCCGAATCCATCTATAGTGTTAAAATTTAGTAAATTGTACAAATTCATTATCAAAAATATAATTTTACACTACTAGAATGTGTTGTTGCAGCAACATCCCCACCAAAATTTTTGTAGATATTGGGGCCCCTCCTTTCATTTTCCTAGAAAGAATGCCTAAAAAAGTTAAGTCTCCTTTGAAAACTTTTTGGACTTAGTTTTCTTTCAACTGAGGAAGTCTGCTTTAAAAAATTGAAAAATTGAAGTTTTTCTTCTAAGTCAAAACTCACAACTCTTTCCCGAAACTGCGGAAGAACTCGGGATTCTCTCCCAAAACTGTAGAAGAACTCATGATTCTCTCCCGAAAATATGGATGAACATAGGATTCTCTCCCAAAACTGCGGAAAGACTTAAAGTTGCTCCCTGAAACAACGAAAACACTTAGTGTTTCTGAAGTTTCGGAAGAACTCAAAATTCTTGCCCGAAACAACGGAAGGACTTGAGATTCTCTCCCGAAACTGCGGATGAACTCAGCAAGCTCGCTCGAAACTGCAGAAGAACTCGGGATTCTCTCCTGCAAGTGTGAAAACTTTCACCAAGTATTGCCGCAGTAAGTTGTTCTTTTCCCCAGGTTACTCGACCATTCATAGTTCGGAAAAGACTTAACAAAGTCATTCGTCAATATTGGAAGGACTTACTGAGTCTTTTCGCAACTTCGGGACAACTCGGAAAAATCGGCCGCGATAATATTTTGGGAGAGTGAATTTCGGAAGAACTCACAAAGTGCTCCCGAAACGTCGGAACGACTCGCCAAAATTTTCAGCTAGTGCGAAGCGTCTTTTTTCTCTCCCGCAACAAGCAAATGCCTCGCCAAAGTCTCCGGCCTTTCAAGAGGAACTCATGAGTTCTGTCCGCAACTGCAGACGAAACTTGTGAGTCCTCGCCGCAGCCGACAGTCGCGCTTAAATGCCAAGTCGGCTTGAAAAGACCGTGCCATACAAGCATTTAACTCCATTTTAAGGTCGTCGCCTACCCGTTTAAATGACCACACGTGTCAAAACTTATATAAGGGCGGTGGGGTTCATTGTTCCCATTGTTAGTTTTTTATTCAAAGAACGTCGTTTGGGAGAGTGTGTCGCTCCAGCTCAGCGTATTGACCACCGTGTCGACCTCACTCCACCACTATTTCCTCTCTAGGTAAGCTCATCAACCATTATCTTTGTCTTATCTCTACGTTGAGTTATTTCTTGGGTTTTTTCCCCGTTTCATAACGTGTCTGGTAGGCATTGGTAGCATGTATTGTTTTAAAGAATTTACGGCCGCTGTGGCCCCATAAGTTTCTCATTACTTCCAACTAGGAGTCATAGCCATGACCAAGTCGTTCCCAGTTGGCCCTTTGTCTCTGAGTTGTCCGAGCTTGTTTTTTTCCACCAGCTGCGTTTCGGTCGTACTCCTACCCAGATTTACTCAAACCCAAGTTTTATACTGGCTACATACCGCTTCTCTAAAATTATCAAACCTAAGGCAGCGTCAGTAGTAGTCGTTTGAGATACTCAACCACTCACCTGCTCAACTCAGTTAACGATTATGGAAAATGGTTTCATGTTTTCATTTTCCTCATAGGATTTTCCACTCCAAGCCAGCCTACCATTGGCCATTAGAAGTACCATGATGGAGGACATCTTATCTCCAAGGACTAGGAAGGAAGTTAGTTTTTACATGTTGTATTCTTACCTTTTCGGAAGCATTTCAAAAGTGCTTAACCAGGCATTGTCTCCCTAGAACAACCAAGTCTGAGGACCATATTGGTTTTCTTGAATGATTTATGTTTAGTTTGCTTCCCCAGCATGAAGCCTTATAATTTTGTCTGTGTTTATCATTAGCATGATGAAATTGTCTTACTCTATGTTACACTCTCATAATGTGTTATAATTTGTATGATCATTCACATTTGGTTGTTGACAGGGATAAGCCACGATCCCAAAAGGTGGTAGAAAGAAAGCTAAAGTGTTGGAGCCAGAACCAATGAAACTAAAATCTGAAACTCTTTTCCAAGACACTAAGTGTACCACCAGCATTCCTCCCGAGGTCCATTGGGGAGATGTTTACCAGATGATCAGGGACCACGATATCCCAGATGTGTTATTGGAGGAAGAACAAATCTCTCTCAACATTAGAACTTCCGGTATAGCCAAGGCTTCTACTCGCCCTGAATTCTTCCCATGCTCTGAAGTGATCGGATGGATACTGGAACATGCCAACCCATAAACAAGAGTGCTGCATGACAACAAGGGAGAGCCTTTCGCTTCATTCCATCCAGCTTATATTGCAGCAGCCTACAAATTCTCACGTCGCCAGCAAGCTCTAAACGATGAATGGTTGGGAAAGATGAATAATATCGAGATGGCTAAAAGGATATTGGTCACAGGAAATCAGCTGAGGAAGAGAGATAATGATGAATATGATGTTCAGAGTCTAATACCTCCTTTTAGATTAATTGCCCTAATGTTATGCAGAATTTCCGGCATGCCCGATGGCACTATATATAGGATCCAGTGGGCTCCCATCATCCACTTCATAGCATTCAAAGGAATTGTGTTTGATTGGGATACTATTCTTTCGGATAGTTTGGCATCCACAGTGGCCACAGCTAGAGAAGGTTTGGCCTTAAAAAAGTTAGAATTCTACATGTCTTCATATCTTATTGACTGCATTTTTGCCAAGCTCTCTTTCCCCAGGATAGGTTGCACGTGGGATCAGGCCAACACCCTGGTCTACACTGCCTATAAGATCATGTGGGCTCAAAATTACAAATAAAACTACAAGCTCATCTGCAAAGAGTTCATCATGCCTCTGTATGAGCAGATGTTCAAGGAAGAGCCCAATTTTCTATTAGAAAATGCCATGGAGGTCCTGGAAAACTATGGTGATTTTTACTTCTCAGAGCAGGGAACCTACATCAGGATGTTTGGAGGTACCAAAGCACCATATATTTTGCCAAAATACGCTACTGATTATGTGGTCCTCAAGGAAGCAGTCAGGCAAGTTTTCGTTGAAGGAATAGGAGGAGTGCTTAACAAGCAACATAAGGCTTCCTTCCCTCCTTTGCCTTTTTGCATAGGAGCCTATAAATTATTAGGGGTTGCAACAACCGAGGAATACATTCAAGAGTTGAAAGCTTTCCACTTCAGTGAGGTGATCTTCCATAGAAATGATAGGTAGAGCAAGGTTGCCGAACATTGCAAGGAGGTATATGCTCATTTTGAGTATGCTCATTACTACGATGCAGAGGAAGAAGTGTTTAGAGGCATTAGCAACATGACTGAGTTGCAGATTTGTCGTCACGACAGTGGAGCTAGCTCTAGCTTTGCCTCAGCCTGAGAAGCCAGTCTGCATAAAGAAAGGGAAGCAGCTGAGGCCCTGGCCCTTGAATACCAAAGATTGAAAGAAGAAGCAAGACTGCAACAGGAAGTTGAAGAAGCAAGGTTGCAGAGAGAAGTTGAAGAAGCAAGGTTGTAGAGAGAAGCTGAAGAAGCAAGGTTGCAGAGAGAAGCTGAAGAGGAAATGCAGCAGAAGGAAGCAGAAGAACGAGAGCATAGGGAGGAAAGTGAAAATCAGCGGCAAGCTGAAGAAGAAGAAGGAAGACGTAAAACTGAAGAGGGACAAAAGGCGGAGGAAGAGCTTAAGACCAATGATGATGCCCAGGAAGGTGGCTCCAACACCCAAGATATGGAAACAGACATATCTCAGGAAGATGGCTCCGGCACCCAAGATATGGAAAGAGACATATCTCAGGCAGGTGGCTCCGGCACCCAAAATGTGGAAACAGACACATCTCAAGCAGGTGGCTCCGACACCCAAAATGTGGAAACATACACATCTCATGTAGTGTAGACCCCACCCATGGAGACAGAAGTACATGTAAGAGATCTCCCGATCATCCCTTACACCCCATCAGAAGATCATACTGTGTCCCGATGGGATGAATTTGTGTATTATAAGAAGAGGAAGGCGGTGGTCTTGAAGTCAAAAGAGAGGATAAAGAGACTCTTCCAAGAAGATATTGTCACCCAACGGGAGACCACGGTGATGCAAAATACAAATAAGGCTCCCATAGCCATGGAATCCGCTGTTGTGTCAGCAGCAAAAGCAACAAAGGACAATGTGGTCGATATGGTCAGATAATTTGAGTCCACAAAGAGGAGAGCTCGCATGTTGCAACATATTGTGGCTAAAGAGAAGGCTTACAGGGATCTTGTAGTGAATAAATATAATCGCCTGTCTGTTGATCACAAGGAGTTGTCATATAAATATCGCCAGTTAGAAGAAGAAAAGGAGCACCTGGCGATCCAGATGATGGTTCTAGAAGCTGAAAAGAACGATTTTGAGGCTAGAGTCTTTCATCTGGAAGCAGACAAGCAGGCAATGGTTGAACAATTAGAGCAGGCAGAAAGCAAAGCGATAGATATGTCTCCCTTTCATGACTTGTCCTGTGACATTTTGAGACAAATGCACGGCACACAGGAGCTGATTACTGAGGAAGTGTGCAGGCTCAAAGCCATGATGGTTAGATTGAAAGAAGTCAATGCAGAGGCCAATAGGCTTAAGGGTAAATACACTCGATTTAAAGCAAACATCCCGAGCCAGATGGAATGGAGAGAAGGGAAGGTTGATTTTCCCAAGCATCTCCCATTCAAGTTGGTAGATGATTTTAAAGAAGATGTAGCCCTTATGGAATTTTGCAGGAACTGTGGCCTCAAGCTGATGGCTAAGATCTAGGGAACAATTGAGAAAAGTAACAGCCTATATCAAAAAATCTATGAAGTGCATGATAAATGCAAGCTGATGTTTCCTCAGTCCCTTGATGAGTTTCCAAAGAAAGAGCAATGTTTATCAAACTTGAAGGAAGAGCTAGGCATTAAAATAGAATATGTAAAGAAGATTGATGTCCTGGCCACTGATGATCTCCATCACTATATTGGGTTTTCATCAGTATACAGTCATTTGCTTAAAGCAGCAATTGCAGAAATTCATGGTATTGAATCAGAGCTTGGTAAGCATGTGACTTCCCAGAAGATCTTGCTCCCTTCACCAGCAAATGTGGTTGTTAGAGACACTGGTATCTGGTTCAGTTACATTGCAGAAGAGGAAAAGAAAGTAGCAGCAGTAGTAGCAACCAACACAAGTATCTCACTCCCAGCAGAAGCACCTCCTCAAGGATGAACACGCTAGTCATAATGTGTTGTTCTTATTTTGATCTGTTTTCCCTGTTTTTAGAGCGTAGGGTCACTAGACAGCTGTCCTTTTCTATTTTTGAGAAAATTTCTGTTATAATAAAAGGGCCACGATTTGTTATTTCTAGGAAATGTCTTGAAAGGACAAGTGTAAGAGCCAGGTGGCATCCCAAGAGGCATTTTGTAAAGATATAAATAGAGGCTTAGGGAATAGTGTAAAGGACTTTTTGCAGGGAAAATGATTTTCTTAACTTGTACGAGCTATCTTGCACTTGCTCCAAGAAAATGAATTTTTCCTAATAAGAGCTTGGAGGGGACGTCTTTTGCATGGAAATGGATGTTGGATGCATGCTAGATTATTCTTGTGACTTTCATATTCTACAGTGAGATCTTTCTTTGTTGTCTTGAATTATTTCTATGTATTGAATGATCTTACTGTTTCCTGTGCAAATGATTTTTCTCCTACATGAGTAATGGAATGCGTTACATGTAAATTGGAAGCTATCTTTTAATATCTTTTGCCTTTTGCTGTAGTTGTATCTTCATGGTTTAATGGCTATCTGTTGATCTGTAGATGCTTCTTTCAGCACATTACTCATATTTGCAGCTTTTGCTCCTTGCAAGGATAGATTAGATTTATTTCAGTTTTAGATACAAATTTGTTTTAAGCTTTGCATTTAGATTAAAGTAGCTTAGGCACTTGCATATCATTTTAACGATAAAAAGAAAAAAGAACGGTGGATTGGGCCATAACTGATGTAAAAGAAAGCAAATCTGATGGTTGCTTGAACCGCTAACCGGACAGATTCCCCATACCAAACGGTGGACAATCTAATTGGGATAGTCTACTGGGGAGAACCTCTCTCTGCTTGATGCTGTGATCTTTGGGGCATCAACAGAATGACACAACTAAAAATGACCACATAAATGACCAATTGTTATGTTGTCATTTTTAGTTTAGTTCTTATCTCGTGACCAAATTTTTCATTTATCTTGGTCATTTTTAGTTTAGTTCTTATCCTGTGACCAAATTGGCCATTTATCTTGGTTATTTTTAGTCAGTTCACTTAAAATTTCTTAATTTTGGTCATTTATCCCTTGAAAAAGCTGCGGTGACCAAATTTTTTGGTTGCCTGGTCACTTATCTCTCATTTTGCACTAGTGGTAGTAAGCTTGATCGAAAGTTGAAGAGCAAGTAAGTGGAAGATACAGATTCATATCGAGGGCATCAAGCGCTCAAGGAACATAACATGATGATCTAGACGAAAGGCCAAGTGCACACATGGAGAGGAATGTATTAACTAATGTTGTAGATCGGTGATGGTTGCACAAATATACAAAGGAAGAATGATATAAGTATGTGCAAGTACGTGAGGATAGAATGATAGTATTGCAGGAAGCACGCAGACAGTCACATATGTATTAATAAAGAAGTGCATAAATAGAATTGAAGTATATCAAAAGATGTGCATAATTTTGGATGCTGCACGAGGATTGAAGTGAAGTGTGCGAAGTAAAGAAGTCCACCAGGTGTGCAACGATAGAACAACAATAGAATCAAGAATGCACATCATGATGAGGATGATCTGAGACAAGTACGTTAAACCAAAAGGATGAATCATATGATGCACAATACATCACAGATTGTCTGAAAGACTGTGGCACTTAAACCGAATGGATACATCTCAGTAAATGTGTAGTTCCATCTGATACTAGTACACAATATCATAACAAAAAGCTATCAATTGTATCATAGTATCAGTTGGTGAGTGTAGTTGTGTAGTAGCAAAATGAAAGAGTGAATCTTGGTGCAGAATGCTGGACCAGTTGAGGCAGCACACAGTACATTAAGTAAATCATCATCATAAGTGAACTGTTGAGTGGAATGAGAAGTCAAGTGATGTATGTAGGGAAGTGACAGTATTACGAATGCATACATAAGGTGTGCACAATGGGACTAATATCAGAAGATCAGAAGTGTGTGCATGTCAGAAGAACTGCACAAAAATATATTATTTTGTATATCTAGGCGGCATGATGAGGAAAGGAGCAGGAGGTTGTAGCCTTCTTCTAGTTGGTGTTGGATAACATAGGGAGTTGGTGATTCCTTGAGGCCAATTCCTCCTTCCAGTTGGTGCTGGTAAACATAGGAAGTTGGAGCTTCCTTGAATGTAATATTTTCATTACAAAAAAACATTATGTGATTTAATCCCGTTTCGGTTTCCATGTTAGAATTATGTGTGTTTTTTGTTCTTTGTCTTGGTGCATATGTGGATGAATGTTTTATTTATGTTGAATGCATAATCATAATATCAAGACTAAGTTAAGACTAATCTGTTAAATAAGTTAAAAATTGCTCATAACTGCTCTAACATTGATTCACCCTCCCCCCCTTTCAGTATTAAGTAGATTCCAACATGGTAGAGCTTCTACATTTCAAAGCAGAAGGTTGGTGGTGTTAAATTTTGAGCATTAATTCATAATACTCTAGGATCTTTACTGAGAGAATAACATGTACAGTATATCAATGCATGATAATCACAATAAGTATGACAAGCATCACAAGAATCAAAAGCATAAGAGACAAGAGACACAGAGTTTCCGTGGGGAAAACCCTAAGGTGAAAAACCCCACAACTTCCTCAGAGATAGAGAGAGAAATGGCTCAACCAAAGTACAACCAAAATACACTAAGATAGTCTCCTAGTAGCAGATGATCCTCCTCCTCACTACTGTGCCACTTTCTGAGTGAGAGAGATGTACTTTTTTGAATGATCTAAATAGAGATCACCTGATCTCTATTTATACTAACCTGTTTTCCTAGTGACCATATGGGGCCAACTTGTCTAGCTAGGCACATCCACATTATAATATATATTTCAGGGCCGACCCCACACATGGTGGTCTAATAACCCATCGGCAAGTACACACACTTGCGACACTTGTTAATCCACATGACGACACTTATAGAGGAATGACACATCTCTTATAAGGGTACAATAAATATATATAAAATACACATATGAAATACATTCCGAAGTTACATATACATCAACACTCCCTCTTAACTAGGAAGGTATTTCTCGACACAGATCTGTTAGACAAGTCTTCTTCTCGGGATCATCGTCATCATCATCATCACTGCTGCTGCTATCTCAACCAATCTCTGAATCTACTCGTCATAGGAATTTCTACAGAGCCAGTCCTTTTTCATACTGGATATAGGCCCACCACCTGCAGTTCTTCATCATCACTGGCCATACTGTGGAATTATCAGGACTTATTACGTGCGTCACAAAACCTGGCTGCAGCATCCCAGGCTATTACGAGCACACAACTCTACTTGTAGGATCTCCCAGGATCACATTACATGTGACCCATCACAAAACCTGGCTGAAGCATCCCAGGTTGTTACGAGCACACGGCTCTACCTGTCGGATCTCCCAGGAGCACATTACATGTGATCTCACCGCAAAACCTGGCTGAAGCATCCCAGGCCATTACGAGCACACAGCTCTAACTGTCGGATCCCCCAGGAGCACATTACATGTGGTCCACCATAAAACCTGGCTGAAGCATCTAAGGCCTTTTTCAGCCTGTCCAGATCTCCCAGGAGCAAATTACATGTGGTCATGGCAAAACCTGGCTGAAGCATCTGAGGCCTTTTTCATCTTGTCCAGATCTCCCAAGAGCAAATTACATGCCATAGGACAAAACCTCGCAAGAGCATCTCAAGATGTTATGGGTACACAACTCCGACCTGAAGATCTCCCAGGGCACAAATTACATGTCCTCCCAGAGCAATGTCTCGAAAGAGCATCCCAGGCTGTTATGGGTACGCAACTCCGACCTATAGTATATCCCAGACATGCTCATTTGCACAACCTGATCCACGGCCACAAAGTATCATCTGATACTCATCATACATCACCTGATGTACACATGATCATCCTGATCATCATCACTACAACATCCTGCTGCATGTCATTTGGAGAAGCTCGTCATCCACAATCACCCTGATCATGCAATGCATCCATCTGATGCACACCAAGAATCTACCGGATACATATCATCATACACAGTGTATCCATCTGATACATAGATACATGATCCACAAAATGTATCCATCAACATACATGATCTACCTGATCATACAATGTATCCACCTGATACATATATAGATACATGGTCCAAGCATCCAACATGATGCATATACAAAATACATACAAATGATCCAACCGATCATATCCAGCATCCAACATGATGCGTACATACATATAAATGATCCAACTGATCATATCCAGCATCCAACATGATGCGTACATACATATACATATAAATGATCCAACTGATCATACAAAGCAGAAACTAGAACATCATCCTGATGCTCATCATCCAATGCTTACATCCATAGCTATGTGAAGGATCCTCCTTCCAGCATGCTTGGAATGGCTTCAGCAAATGTGTCCATCACTTCTTCCTCGAAGTGTCCTCGATCTGAAGAACACCAAGCCTCTCCCTGAAGTCTTCGAACTTCACCCTGGCTAGTGGCTTCGTCAGCACATATGCAATCTACTCGTTAGTCACAACATACAGGAGCTTCACAACTCCTCTCTGCACCATATCCCTGATATAGTGATATTTGATCTCTATGTGTTTCGACCTGTCATGAAACACTGGATTCTCGGATAGCTTCACACAACTCTAGTTATCACAGAAGATACCAGTAGTATCCAACGGGAGATCAAATAACTCATACAGTAGCTTCCATAGCCATACTACCTCACAACTAGCTGAACAAGCTGCAACATACTCTGCCTCAGCTGTACTCAGTGCTACGCAAAACTGCTTCCTACTAAACCAAGAGATCACACCTGATCCCATACTGAAGCAGCACCCAGATGTGCTCTTCCTATCTGTAGCACTGTCAGCCCAATCTGAATCAACATAAACCTACAGGTTAAACTTTTGATTTGCTTCATACTTGAGCCCATAATCCACTGTACCCTTCAAGTACCTCAAAACATGCTTTACAACAACTAGGTGAACACTCCTCAGATCCATCAGGAACTAGCTCAATGTGTTCACAGCAAAGCAAATGTCTGGTCTCGTGTTCGTCAGGTATATCAAGGACCCAATCATCTGACGATACATAGAGACATCAACCAGCTCAGATGAAGCATCGCATAGAAGCTTCAGATTCGATGCCATAGGTGTGGCCATGGCCTTGCAATCCATCATCCCGAATCTCTTCAGGATATCTACTGTGTACTTCCCTTGACCAAGGAAGATCCCACCTGCACTCTGCCACACCTCCATACCTAGGAAATAATGCATCATTCCCAAATCTTTCATATCGAACTCAGCAGCAAGCTTCCTCTTAGTATCTGCAATCAATCTGTCATCTCCTGTTACAAATAAGTCATCCACATACAGGAGTAGAACCACAGGATTCCCTTCTTCAACCTTGTAGTAAAGGTTGGAATCCGCTTTACTCTTGGTAAAGCCCAAACTAGATAGGAAACTGTCCATCCTACCATACCAGGTTCTGGGAGCTTGTTTCAAGCCATACAAGGCTTTCTTCAATCTGCACACATGTGACTCCCTGTTAGGTCTTGGGACTGCATCCCAAACATCTTCTTCATGATCGACGGATCATGGCATTCCATTTCTTCATCTTCAATATCTTCAATAGATATCTTTGTTGCTGGAACAAATGTTGTAGTCCTTTTGTAGGTGAAGATATACGGTCTTTCCTACAAAACAAGTTAAATTGCATGATTAGAAACATCTCATAATTTTCAGAACAAATTCTTTACACATAAAGAAATATGTCATGCAGTCATGCAGTTATCTTAGCCAATGCTTCAATAAAACATTTATCCATGTTTCACAACAATCTAGATGCCTTCCAGTCTCTACCAGAACATTGTTAAGAGTTTGCACTACTCCCAACATGTCAGCAAAGAGGTTTCATTCTAGATAAGTAGCACTGGAATGTTGTACAGTTCCATAGGCCACTTACCCATCACATGCATATTAGTAGTATACTATTCATTAATGCAATCATTCTAATATGCACAATACATCTCCTAATTCTAGGAACATAAGCATAATATTATTTAAACAAACAAAATAGGCAAGAAATGATAATTGAAATACTTATCTTTGTTTGTTTGTTGGGTGGACTCCCTCTGAGTCTTTGCTTCCTGGTAGGAGCTACTGAAGGGGCTTCTTCTACACTTTTCTGTTGTGGAATTTAGGAAGATGGCCAACTCCCTCTGAAAATCTGCATCCTTGGAGGAGCTGTAGGAGTGTGCTCCCTCTTGATCTTTGCTTCTTGGATTACCTGTCCTTGAACTTATATTCATCCTTGTTGACATCAGTCTTCTTGAACCTTGGAAAGTATATTCTGTGAGCCTTAGAGCTTTAACTATAACCCACAAAGATACCCTTCTTTCTTGAAGGATCTAGTTTAGTCCTCTTTTCCTTTGGGACATGAGTGTATACTGAACAACCAAATATTCTGAGATGGTTGACTTCAGGTTTCTTACCAGAAAGGACCTCTTCTGGTATCTTGATGTCCAATATCTTGTGGGGTGTTCTGTTCAGCACATATACATCTGTTCTAGCTGCTTCTGCCCATAGATGCATAGGTAGATCCTAGTCATGGAGCATTGGTCTTGCTGCTTCCATGATTGTTCTGTTCTTCCTTTCTGCAACTCCATTCTGTTGTGGATTGTAAGGAGCAGTCAACTCCCTCTTAATCCTTGAATCACTGCAAAGCTTCTTGAAGACACCTGAGGTGAATTCTCCACCATTGTCGTATCTGAATGTTTTTATCTTCTTGTCAATTTGATTCTCCATCAAGGTTTTGAATTCCTTAAACTTATCAAACACCTCATATTTCTTCTTAAAGAAGTATATCCAAGTATTCCTGGAGAATTCATCAATAAATGAGACATAGTAAACATACCCACTTAGAGAAATGGATGACATAGGACCACATACATCTGAGTGGATGATTTCCAGGATGTCTTTTGCCTTGCTTTCACTGCTTGGGAAATCCTTCTTAATGTTGTTACCTTTTGCACATCCTTCGCAAACACCTTCATGTTTGGTCTTGATTTCAGGAAGACCATCTACAGCCTTGCTTGCAATTGGAAGTTCCCTATGGTGCATATGAGCAAGTCTTCTATGCCAAAGTTCACTTGGCTCCATGGATTCATGTACCATGGCATGTTGAGGTTGTCCTTTCAATTTATACAAACCTCCCTTTTGCTCTCCAATCACTACTGCATCATCTATGTTCTTTCCCTTTGGCCACATTAGGACTTGGCCATCCACAAATGCAACCCTCATACCTTTTGTATCCAATGCAGAGATGGAGAGTAAGTTCTTCTTGAGCCCAGGTACATAAAGAACTTCTTTCATCTTCAAAGATTTTCCAGAATCTAGGTTGTAGGAGGCTTCACCACTTCCTTTGATTGGGTATTGATAATCATCCCCAAGTTTCACCTTATGGGGTGATTCATGTTCAGATAGATTCACAAAAGATTCCTTAAACCCAGTCATGTGTTTGGAAGCCCCACTATCAATCAACCAATCATTACAACCATGGGAGATGGTACTTATGAGAGCAGAGATCAGAACATACTCTTCTTCACTTGATGAGTTATCATCACTTTCTGCCCTAGCCTTCTTCTTGGGTGGATTTGTTGTTGTTGTTGATGTATATGTAACTTCGGAATCTATTTCATCTGTATATTATATATATATTTATTATACCCTTATAAGAGATGTGTTATTCCTCTATAAGGAAGTGTCGTCATGTGGATTGACAAGTGTCGCAAGTATGTGTACTTGCCGATGGTTTATTAGACCACCTTATGGGGTCGGCCCTAATTAATATATATTATAATGTGGGTGTATCAAAGTAGACAAGTCGGTCCCAGTAGGTCACTGGGAAAAAAGGTGAGTATAAATAGAGATAGGAGATCTCTATTTTACTCACTCGGAAAAGTAACTATCTCTCTTTCTGAAAAGTGGCGCACTAGTGAGGAGGAGGAGGATCATCTGCTAGGAGACTATCTCAGTGTTACTTGGTTGTATTTTGGTTGAGCCATTCATCTCTCTATCTCTGAGGAAGTTGTGGGGTTTTTCACCTTAGGGTTTTCCCCACGGAAACTCTGTGTCTCTTGTCTCTATGCTTTTGATTCTTGTGATGCTTGTGATGCTTGTCATATTATGATTGTCATGCATTGATATACTGTAGATGTTATTCTCTCAGCAAAGATCCTATAGTATTGTGATTTAATACTAAAAATTTAACATGGTATCAGAGCTTAACTGAGAAGAAGACATTTTGCAGTGACAGAAGCTTGTATTCCTTGTTTATTGGGTTTCTCTCCACAGATTTTTGAAATTCAGTATAGTAGATTGGATCTACTCATCAAGGTGCATCTATCTGTCTAATCAGAATTCAGTTCCGAGCATTTTCAGATTTAGCCCTAAAAATTAGGGTTTCCACAAAAATAGGAATTTCTGGAAACTGAAGGCACAGCTGGAAGCTCCTTGCAAAAATCGAAGGTTTGAGCTTTGGATCGAGATTTTTGGCTGGGTAGATCTCCGGGAAACTCAAACCCTAATTCAGGGCTCTCCCTAGTGAACCCGGGAGGACAAAAAGGCAATTTTGAAGGGCAAGACCTTGCTGATCTCAAATTCTGAATGTATTAGGCTGATCAGCTCTCCAAGGCGCATCTTTCTATCCTTTCGGAATTTTGAAATTCACATTTTGAATTTTTAGGGTTTCTCTGACAAACCCTAATCCGGGACCAGATCCAGTTTTCAGCACTTCAAGTGGTAAGTCCTAAATCTTTTCTATTTCCATTTGAAGTACTCTTAAAGATGTCTCTCCACACTAAGCTTGAGGATAAGCTTGAAGGGGCTGATAACTTCCGAGCCTGGAAGTATAGGATTGGGTTAATCGTGGAAGAGAATGAGTTAGACTCATATGTGAAAGAAGACATCCCTATCCGAGAGGATGAAGAAGCCAAGGCATTGCACAAGAAGAACTTGGTCAAGGCAAAGAGAATCATTGCTGATTCTATCAAAGACCATCTCATTCCTCATGTGTCTTCTCTTAAGACACCCAAAGAGATGTTTGAATCTTTAACCAAGCTATTTGAAGGAAAGAACATAAATCGGAAGATGACCCTGCGGAACCAATTGAAAGCAGTGAAGTTTCAGAATGGAGAAACCATTCAATCTTACTTTTCAAGGGTCTCCCAGATCAAGGAACAATTAGAAGCAGTAGATGAAATGGTGGAGAATGGTGAAGTGGTGATGACCACTCTAAATGGCCTACCCAGGTCATGGGATTCCTTTATTCAAGGAATTTGTGCAAGGAAGAAGTTGATCTCATTCAGTAGACTTCGAGAAGAATGCTCTCAAGAAGAAGCTATACTTATAGCTCGTGAAGAAAAGATGGGAGGTGAAGATCAAGCTCTTGCAACTCACACCAAAAGAAGCAAAGCCAAGAAGGATCACTCTTGCCACAATAGATCCTATAAAAAGAACAAGAAAGACCTAAGATGCTTCACATGCAATGAGAAGGGTCACTTTGCTTCAGATTGTCCCAAGAACAAAAGGGATAATAACAACAACTCCAGTAAGAAGAAGAAGGGAAGCAAAAGAAGGTTTCATGCTCATGCTGCCGAAGATGATGAACCTCCAAAGAAGAAGGCTAGGGAAGAAAGTGATAGTGATGATGACTCATCAAGTGAAGAAGAGTATGTTCTGATCTCTGCTCTCACAGGTACTATTTCTCATGGTTGTAATGATTGGTTGATTGATAGTGGGGCCTCCAAACACATGACTGGTTTCAAGGAATCTTTTGTGAACCTTTCTGAACATGAATCACCCCATAAGGTGAAACTTGGGGATGATTATCAATATCCAATCAAAGGAAGTGGTGAAGCCTCCTACAACCTAGATTCTGGAAAATCATTGAAGATGAAAGAAGTACTGTATGTACCTGGACTTAAGAAGAACTTACTCTCCATCTCTGCATTGGATGCAAAAGGTATGAGGGTTGCATTTGTGGATGGCCAAGTCCTAATGTGGCCAAAGGAAAAGAACATAGATGATGCAGTAGTGATTGGAGAGCAAGAGGGAGGCTTGTATAAATTGAAGGGACAACCTGAACATGCCATGGTACCTGAATCCATGGAGCCAAGTGAACTTTGGCATATAAGACTTGCTCATATGCACTATAGGGCACTTCCAATTGCAAGCAAGGCAGTAGAGGGTCTTCCTGAAATCAAGACCAAACATGAAGGTGTTTGCAAAGGATGTGCAAAAGGAAAGAACACTAAGAAGGCTTTCCCAAGCAGTGAAAGCAAGGCAAAAGACATTCTGGAAATCATCCACTCAGATGTATGTGGCCCCATGTCATCCAGTTCCCTAAGTGGGTATGTTTACTATGTATCATTTATTGATGACTTCTCCAGAAATACTTGGGTATACTTCTTGAAAGGCAAAGATGAGGTGCTTGACAAATTCAAGGAATTCAAAAACTTGATGGAGAATCAAACTGACAAGAAGATCAAAACATTCAGATCCGACAATGGTGGAGAATTCACCTCAAATGACTTCAAGAAACTTTGAAGTGATTCAGGGATTAAGAGGGAGTTGACTGCTCCTTATAATCCTCAACAGAATGGAGTTGTAGAAAGGAAAAACAGAACTATCATGGAAGCAGCAAGGGCAATGTTGCATGATCAAGATCTTCCTATGCATCTATGGGCAGAAGCAACCAGAACAGCTTTATACGTGCAGAACAGAACACCCCACAAGATATTGGACAACAAGACACCAGAAGAGGTCTTTTCTGGTAAGAGTCCTGAAGTCAGCCATCTCAGAATATTTGGTTGTCCAGTATATACTCATGTCCCAAAAGAGAAGAGGACTAAACTAGATCCTTCAGGAAAGAAGGGCATCTTTGTGGGTTATAGTGAAAGCTCGAAGGCTTACAGAATATACTTTCCAGGATTCAAGAATATTGATGTCAGCAAAGATGAATATAAGGACAGGTAATCCAGGAAGCAAAGATAAAAAGGGAGCACACTCCAGTAGCTCCTGCAAGGATGCAGATCTTCAGAGGGAGTTGACCATCTTCCTACATTCCAGAACAGAAAGGTGTATAATAAGCTACTTCAGCAGCTCCTACCAGGAAGCAAAGACTCAGAGGGAGTCCACCCAAACAAACAAACAAAGATAAGTATTTCAATTATCATTTCTTGCCTATTTTGTTTGTTTAATAATATTATGCTTATGTTCCTAGACTTAGGAGATGTATTGTACATATTTGAATGATTGCATTAATGAACAATATACTACTAATATGCATGTGATAGGTAAGTGGCTTATGGCACTGTACAACATTCCAGTGCTACTTATCTAGAATGAAACCTCTTTGCTGACATGTTGGGAGTAGTGCAAACTCTTAACAATGTTCTGGTAGAGACTGGAAGGCATCTAGAAATTTGTGGAACATGGATAAATGTTGTATTGAAGAATTGGCTAAGATAACTGCATGACTGCATGACATATTTTTTTATGTGTAAAGAATTTGTTCTGAAAATTATGAGATGTTTCTAATCATGCAATTTAACTTGTTTTGTAGGAAAGACCGTATATCTTCACCTACGAAAGGACTACAACATTTGTTCCAGCAAGAAAGATATCTATTGAAGATATTGAAGTTCCCAGGATCTGGGATGAAGAAATGGAATGCCATGATCCGTAGATCATGAAGAAGATGTTTGGGATGTAGTCCCAAGACCTGACAGGGAGTCATATGTATGCAAATTGAAGAAAGCCTTGTATGGCTTGAAGCAAGCTCCCAGAACCTGGTATGGTAGGATGGACAGTTTCCTATCTAGCTTGGAATTTACCAAGAGTAAAGCAGATTCCAATCTTTACTACAAGGTTGAGGAAGGGAATCCAATGATTCTACTCCTGTATGTGGATGACCTATTTGTGACAGGAGATGACAGACTGATTGCAGATACTAAGAGGAAGCTTGCAGCTGAATTCGACATGAAAGATTTGGGAATGATGCACTATTTCCTAGGTATGGAGGTGTGGCAGAATGCAGGTGGGATCTTCCTTGGTCAAGGGAAGTACACAGTAGATATCCTGAAGAGATTCGGGATGATGGATTGCAAGGCCATGGCCACACCTATGGCATCGAATCTGAAGCTTCTATGTGATGCTTCATCTGAGCCGATTGATATCACTATGTATCGTCAGATGATTGGGTCCTTGATGTACCTGACGAACACAAGACCAGACATTTGCTTTGCTGTGAACACATTGAGCCAGTTCCTGATGGATCCGAGGAGTGTTCACCTGGTTGCTGTAAAGCATGTTCTGAGGTACCTGAAGGGTACAGTGGATTATGGGCTCAAGTATGAAGCGAATCAAAAGTTTAACCTGCAGGGTTATGTTGATTCAGATTGGGCTGGTAGTGCTGCAGATAGGAAGAGCACATCTGGGTGTTGTTTCAGTATGGGATCAGGTGTGATCTCTTGGTTTAGCAGGAAGCAGTCCTATGTAGCACTGAGTACAGCTGAGGCAGAGTATGTTGCATCCTGTTCAGCTAGTTGTGAGGCAGTATGGCTACGGAAGCTACTGTCTGAGTTATTTGATCTCCCATTGGAGGCTACTGGTATCTTCTGTGATAACCAGAGTTGTGTGAAGCTGTCCGAGAACCCAGTGTTTCATGACAGGTCGAAACACATAGAGATCAAATATCACTATATCAGGTATATGGTGCAGAGAGGAGCTGTGAAGCTCCTGTATGTTGCGACGGACGAGCATATTGCAGATGTGCTGACGAAGCCACTTGCCAGAGTGAAGTTTGAGTACTTCAGAGAGAGGCTTGGCGTTCTTCAGATCGAGGACACTTCGAGGAAGAAGTGATGGACACATTTGCTGAAGCCATTCCAAACATGTTGGAACGAGGATCCTTCACATGGCTGTGGATGTAAGCGCTGGATGATGAGCATCAGGATGATGTTCTGGTTTCTGCTTGATATGATCAGTTGGATCATTTTTATGTATGTATGTACGCATCATGTTGGATGATGGATATGATCAGTTGGATCATTTATGTATGTATGCATCATGTTAGATGCTGGATATGATCAGTTGGATCATGTGTATGTATTTTGTATATGCATCCTGTTGGATGCTTGGACCATGTATCTGTATATGTATCAGGTGGATACATTGTATGATCAGGTGGATCATGTATGGTGATATGTATCATGTATTTGTATTTGTATCAGGTGGATACATTGATGATCAGGAGGATCATGTATGATGATATGTATCAGGTAGATACTTGGTATGCATCAGGTAGATGCATTGATGATCAGGAAGATCATGTATGATGATATGTATCAGGTAGATACTTGGTATGCATAAGGAAGATGCATTGATGATCAGGTGGATCAGGTATGATGACATGCAGCAGGATGTTGCAGTGATGATCAGGATGATCATAGATGACGAGCTTCAGGATGTTGCTCCAGATGACATGCAGCAGTATGTTGCAGTGATGATCAGGATGATCATAGATGACGAGCTTCAGGATGTTGCTCCAGATGACATGCAGCAGGATGTTGCAGTGATGATCAGGATGATCATAGATGATGAGCTTCATGATGTTGCTCCAGATGACATGCAGCAGGACGTTGCAGTGATGATGATCAGGATGATCATGGATACATTAGGATGATGTATGGTGAGTATCAGGTTGATACTCTGTGGCCATGGATCAGGTTGTGCAGATGAGCATGTAATCCGGTGCCCTGGGAGATTTGCAGATGGTCTTTCGAGGTTTTGCCTATGGCATGTAATTCGGTGCCCTGGGACATCTGGCAAATGCTCTTTCGAGGTTTTGCTCTGGGAGGACATGTAATTCGGTGCCCTGGGAGATCTGCAGATAGTCTTTCGAGGTTTTTCCTATGGCATGTAATTCGGTTCCCTGGGATATCTGGCAGATGCTCTTTCGAGGTTTTGTCCTATGGCATGTAATTCGTTTCCCTGGGAGATCCGATAGGTTGGGCTGTGTGCCCGTAATCAGTCCTGGGATGCTCTTGCGAGGTTTTTCCATGACCACATGTAATTCGTTGCCCTGGGAGATCCTATAGGTACAGCTATGTGCTCGTAACAGCCTGGGATGCTCTTGCGAGGTTTTGTGGTGAGGTCACATGTAATTCGGTGCCCTAGGAGATCCTATAGGTAGAGCTGTGTGCTCGTAACAGCATGGGATGCTCTTTCGAGGTTTTGTGACGCACGTAATAAGTCCTGAGGATTCCACAGTATGGCCAGTGATGATGAAGACCTGCAGGTGCTGGGCCTACATCCAGTATGAAAAAGGACTGGCTCTGTAGAACTTCCTATGACGAGTAGAGTCAGAGATTGGTTGAGATAGTAGCAGCAGTGACGATGATGATGACGATGATCCAGAGAAGAAGACTTGTCTAGAAGATCTGTGTCGAGAAATACCTTCCTAGTTAAGAGGGAGTGTTGATGTATATGTAACTTCAGAATGTATTTCATATGTATATTATATATATATTTATTGTACCCTTATAAGAGATGTGTTATTCCTCTATAAGGAAGTGTCGTCATGTGGATTGACAAGTGTCGCAAGTATGTGTACTTGCCGATGGGTTATTAGACCACCTTATGGGGTCGGCCCTAATTAATATATATTATAATGTGGGTGTATCAAAGTAGACAAGTCGGCCCCAGTAGGTCACTGGGAAAAAAGGTGAGTATAAATAGAGATAGGAGATCTCTATTTTACTCACTCGGAAAAGTAACTATCTATCTCTCTGAAAAGTGGCGCACTAGTGAGGAGGAGGAGGATCATCTGCTAGGAGACTATCTCAGTGTTATTTGGTTGTATTTTGGTTGAGCCATTGCTCTCTCCATCTCTGAGGAAGTTGTGGGGTTTTTCACCTTAGGGTTTTCCCCACGGAAACTCTGTGTCTCTTGTCTCTATGCTTTTGATTCTTGTGATGCTTGTGATGCTTGTCATATTATGATTGTCATGCATTGATATACTGTAGATGTTATTCTCTCAGCAAAGATCCTATAGTATTGTGATTTAATACTAAAAATTGAACAGTTGTCCTTCTTGTTCTTGGGACAATTTAAGGCAATATGTCCTTTCTCATTACAGGTGAAGCATATTCTTCTTTCTTTGAAGTGATGTGAAGATTTCTTGGAGTGAGACGGCTCTCTCTTGGACTTCCCTTTCTTGGTGTGAGCTATGAGAGCTTGATCTTCATTCCCCATCTTTTCTTCTCGTGCCACAAGCCTTGCTTCTTCTTGTGAGCATTCTTCTCATAGTCTACTGAAGGAAATCAACTTCTTCCTTGCACAGATACCTTGAATGAAGGAGTCCCATGACCTAGGTAAGCCATTTAGAGTGGTCATGACAACTTCACCATTCTCTACCATTTCATCCACTGCTTCTAGTTGTTCCTTGATCTGGGAGACTCTTGAAAAATAAGATTGAATGGTTTCTCCATTCTGAAACTTTACCCCTTTCAATTGGTTCCGTAGGGTCATCTTCCGATTTATGTTCTTCCCTTCAAATAGCTTGGTCAAAGAGTCAAACATCTCTTTGGGTGTCTTTAGAGAAGACACATGGGGTATGAGATGGTCTTTGATAGAATCATCAATGATTCTCTTTTCCTTGACCAAGTTTTTCTTATGCAATACTTTAGCCTCTTCATCCTCTGGGATAGGGATGTCTTCTTTTATATATGAGTCCAACTCATTCTCTTCGAGGATTAACCCAATCATATACTTCCAAGCTCGGAAGTTATCAGCCCCTTCAAGCTTATCCTCAAGCTTGGTGTGGTGAGACATCTTAAAGAGTACTTCAAATGGAAATAGAAAAGATGTAGGTCTTACCACTTGAAATGCTGAAAATTGGATCTCGTCCTGGATTAGGGTTTGTCCGAAAAACCCTAAAAATTCAAAATGTGAATTTCAAATTTATGAAAGGACAGAAAGATGCGCCTTGATGAGCTGATCAGCCTGGTGCATTCAGAATTTGAGATCAGCAAAGCTTTACCCTTTAGATTTGTCTTTTCGTCCTCCCGGGTTCACTCGAAGAGCCCTAAATTAGGGTTTGAGTTTCCCGGAGATCTACCCAGCCAAAAATCTCGATCCAAAGCTCTAAACTTCGATTTTTGCAAGGAGCTTCCAGCTATGTCTTCAGATTTTAGAAATTCCTATTTTTGTGGAAACCCTAATGTTTAGGGTCAAATCTGAAAATACTCAAAATTGAATTCTGATTGGACAGATAGATGCGCCTTGATGAGTAGAGTCAATCTACTATACTGCTTTTCCAAAATATGTGGAGAGAAACCCAATAAACAAGAAACTCAAGTTTTCGTCACTGCAAAATGTCTTCTTCTCAAGTTAGCTCTGATACCATGTTAAATTTTGAGCATTAATTCATAATACTCTAGGATCTTTACGGAGAGAATAACATATATAGTATATCAATGCATGACAATCACAATAAGTGTGACAAGTATCACAAGAATCAAAAGCATAAGAGACAAGAGACACAGAGTTTCCGTGGGGAAAACCCTAAGGTGAAAAACCCCACAACTTCCTCAGAGATAGAGAGAGCAATGGCTCAACCAAAGTACAACCAAAATACACTAAGATAGTCTCCTAGTAGCAGATGATCCTCCTCCTCACTAGTGCACCACTTTCTGAGTGAGAGAGATGTACTTTTCCAAATGATCTAAATAGAGATCACCTGATCTCTATTTATACTAACCTGTTTTCCCAGTGACCATATGGGGCCGACTTGTCTAGCTAGGCACATCCACATTATAATATATATTTCAGGGCCGACCCCACACATGGTTGTCTAATAACCCATCGGCAAGTACACACACTTGCGACACTTGTCAATCCACATGATGACTCTTCCTTATAGAGGAATGACACATCTCTTATAAGGGTACAATAAATATATATAAAATACACAGATGAAATACATTCCGAAGTTACATATAGATCAACAGGTGGTTCAATTCCAATTCCACTGTGCCCTATCTTAAATCAATACAATATAGTATATAGTGTATTTTTTACTTCAAGAGGTTTAATGCCTTTAATGAATTGTGATAAAGCTTCACCTTAGATTATAAAGCTTCACCTTTGCCTCTTGAATATATCAAAAGCTTCACCTTTGCTCTTCAAAAAATAAACCCAACACATTCAGGAGTAATCATCAATCAATAAAATTAATGAAATATGATGACTTAGCCAAACTCTTTGTGTGCATAGAAAAATATTAGAATGAACTAGTTGAAGTGGCTAATGGGTCCTCCATGCCTTTCCTTATGAAAAAAATTGTCTTGCATGTTTTCCTTTAGGAGATCCTTCACAAGCCTCCTTGTGCTCTTCAACCTTAGGAAAACCATAAACAATTTTTTTTAATGTTAGAAGCTTCAAACTATGAAAATTCAAATGCCCATATCTTAGATGCCACAACCAACTTCTGTTGTCATATGCCATAACAACAAGATTGATGCTATGTTGTCCAGACTCCAATGGGGACATCTGATTATTTGACATAGGAACAAATGTAACCACCCTATTTCCTTGACTCTTGTCATAAATTGTGCATTGCGTATTGCCAAACACTACTTTATAATTCTTTTCTCACAACTATCCAAGACTTATTTGGAGTGTAATAAACATCTTTAACATTTTTCACACCTTCTTTAATATGGACTTCTATATCTCCTTTTACAGAAACCTATAAACATTTTTCATCACCAAGTTTTATTCAACCTATGAAAC
Organism: Larix kaempferi; assembly: GCA_027924585.1. Taxonomy (NCBI): domain Eukaryota; kingdom Viridiplantae; phylum Streptophyta; class Pinopsida; order Pinales; family Pinaceae; genus Larix; species Larix kaempferi. Next base: position 2,818,510 of record BSBM01001243.1, on the reverse strand, counting down.
CTTCATCCACTATAGAGAATAGATTGTAATTTCATGTCATGTGGTTAGAACAACCACAATGTTTTGAAGTACAAGGAAAATAACATCAAGTCTACAAGTTGAAGAAGGTGTTGTATGGCCTAAAGCAAGTACCAAGAGCTTGGTATGTTAGTATTGATGGATATTTTCATGAGAATGGATTCAACATAAGTAGAAGTAAGAGTGAACCTATCCTTTACTACAAACAAGAAGGTAATGATATTCTTACTATCGGTTTATATGTTGATGATTTGTTGTATATGGGTAGGAGTTCTAATATGAAGGTTGAATTCAAATTTTCTATGATGAGTGAGTTTGGTATGAAATATTTAATCATCATGCAATATTTTATAAGAATGGAGGTTTATAAACAAGTAAATAATGCCCATTTGAATCAGTATATCTTTTTTGATAATTGAAAGGATCACCAATGAGAATTTTAAAAGACATGTCAAGAAGAATAGTTTCAAAGAAAATGATTCAAAACCCATACCATAATCCTTCCAATAGAAACCCTTACCATGAATAGTTCAATCTTAGCATTAAAAATCTATCCTATTCTAAGCATCAAAAATCAATCCTAGTCCCCATTATCTTGCAGATTTTATTTTACCACTTGATTATCTAATTGGCCTTTCTTTGATGTTTAGGACATAATCCCTTTTCACTAAGGGTTTAGCATCATTCATTTCTAGACAATCAATCATAACATGGGCACTTAATGACTAATTCAACCAGAAATCATCTCATGATATTTTGAAATCCAACAATATAGCAATTGGACATGATTGCTTTACACGAAGCATTTTTCTCAATGTCAATTAAAAAAACTTCACATTACATGTCTCATGAGAGGATCTGAAAATATATGTTGGATATGCTGAATAGTTGGATCTTGCATTGCTTTGGACTGCAAACAATACATATGCACACTAATCAATAGCATATCACTCTTATGATCACCATCAAAACAAAGGAATAACTGAAGTAATGTCCTAATATCGACCCTATTACCCATATGAATACATAAAAAAAAAAGTTAAAAAACACACCTGTCTCTCCAAAGTTCAAAAACACACATGTCTCTCCATTTCCTCATGTCCCCTGTGTTGATTTTGTTAATTTGCTCCAACACATTTTTGTGCAACATATAATAGGATTAAGCCTATATATATGTAGTAAAATAACTAGTTTCAATTAAAGACCATATTTTAATAAATCAAATATTATTAAAAATACTATTAAAAATATTTAACTACCCTACATAATTTTAAAAGGCAATGCTTATATTAAGCAATTTAGCTATACTAGTCATCATACCTACGGCCACTTTCTAATAGTTCTTGCGTGGTTCAAACATGTTTGAAACCACAAGTATATAATATATGAGCACTAATTATAGTATAAGTACTTGGAGATAAAAACTACCCAAAAAAATTACAGTTAGAATACCATACCATAGAAATATAGCTTACGTGTTAAGTTTCCAAGGCTTTGTCATATTCTTTCATGAAGTAATGAACAACAACCTTTATTTAATAACCGTTTGTAAATGATGGATCCAACTCAATACACTTATTTAATAACCTTTTGTAAATGATGGATCCTTCTGCCAAAGCTCCAAAAGCTCCAAACTTTGTGTAAGAAGTTGATCTGTAGACCTGTGTTTACAGCTGCACTAATCAACCAAAATCTCAACCATAGGAATCTGCCATGAGCATTGGAATGAGGGAAACACTAAAGAAGACGGTAATAAGACCGCTTACCCTTGCATCGTTGGGATTCCTTCTAAGTGCTTTCATGGAATGCTTTATAGGCTCAGAATACTACTGTTGCTTAAAGAATTCATTTCCTATAACCTAAAATTCTTAATCGCTAAAATATGGCAAACAATCTAGACAAAGCTAGAAACTGGAATGTCAATCGACGAATCTCTATAGCACCTGCAAGGTGCAGTTTTGAATATCCTTTCGAGGTCACATAATAGTGAAGAATTAAAATAGTAATCAAACGAATAGAAACATAGCATTTTTCTGAAAAACAAATATACAACCACCATGTAGAATCTTAAAGTCCTTTCTTCTTTCAGTTACTATGAATATACAACCACCATATAGAATCTTAAAGTTCTTTCTTCTTTCAGTTACTATGAATATGATTCATCTTCAGTTACTATGAATATTATTCACTTACAATGCACCAAAATCATCGAGTATCCTACTTGACAAATTCAGAGCCATACGATTGTGGTTTCTGCTAGCTTTCTATCTAATATCTTGTCAAATATCATATGTAATAAAAACTGCATCTCGTACCTTTCTCCCGCTCTTCATCTGCCAACTTTGGATCAAAATCTTCCAATTGCTCCAGATCTTTCTTTGCTTTCCCAGATTCATTAAGCTTCCTCAGCTTATCTGTATTCTGATTCTGTAAGAGTTGATTGGCAAATCCGTCTTCGCGGCCATTACCAAGCATCGGGCGGAATTTAAACCCTAATAAGAGTTTTGTAAACCGTGTAAACTCCTCGATCTTGAGGGACCTCGCTTCTGTGAAATTCAAATGAAAATCTGGAAAATTGTGGATTCTAGAAGTTTCTTGTTGGAAACGGATTCCAACGGACTCCAATTATGTTAGGGTGTGGTAGCATGAAGAACTAAGCTTCTCGATTAAAATTTTAATATATTTTTAAATTATGAAAAATATTTTTAAATTTACAAATATTTAATTTAATATTAATATTTTTTTATAGCTATTAAAAAACTATAATAAAAATATATTTGTAAAAACCTAAACAAATTGAAAGTCAGTGAGAGAACTTTGACCGCTAAGGGATTACTATAGACCGTGCCTTACGCAGGTGTAAGGTGTAAGACACAGATTTAATATAAATTAGAAAATGAGATGTCGAGACACGCATCGACGTCAAAAAAGTAGGGATGCGATAGTGCGTTCCTGGCTGAAATTCTTCTCGAAGGTTCATGTTGAAACATTTTCTGCATAAAATAAATTTTATTAAAATTTATATAAGCATTAGTAAATGAAGGCATAAATGACAATTATATTTATTTAACCCTAAATAAGTAAAAATAATAATGCCTTCAAGAATCTTAAAGGACTAGAGTATCTTACTGATAACAAGTCCAAACCACAGTCATCTAAATTTGGAATGAGATCTCCCAAATCCCGAGGCCTAAACTTAGGAAATTCAGAACTCCAATACTTAAGCTGAGTTACTCCCGGCCATAATTCTTCATTCGGAGTTCCTATTACCCTGAAAGATGAAAGACGAAAGCAGAACTATGGTAATTTTATTTCTACCAAAAAGATAATACAATTACAGTAAACACTTTTTTGGACTTAAAATACTGAAACTCACTGGAATATCTTGATTATTTGATGGTATTGTGTCTCGGTATCTCCGACAAAAAAAGGCTCCATATTACACAATTCAGCTGCATAATTAGTTACAACCATTACCATTAATGTTTTTTTTAACTGTATAATGCCTACAAACCAAAAAACTTTATACGAAATGAAATGTAGTGTACCAAAAATGCACCCAACAGCCCAAATGTCAATTGCAAAATTATAGTCCGTTTCTCCGAGCAGCAATTCAGGAGGCCTATACCATAGAGTTGCCACCTGCATTAGATAGTCAATTAGAATTTAGAAACCCTAATTTAATTAGAATAATCACTATCCCAAGTTTCGCGTCTTTCCAGGCAAAGAATAAACACCTACCTCTTGGGTATAGGACGCGAACGTCTTATGTAGAACTCTACCAAGCCCCATATCTGCAACCTTTACCAGTCCGGCCTCTAAATTCAATAATATATTCGGAGGTTTCAAGTCTCTGCAATCCCAAAAACGTACGATACGTTAATGCCAATATATATTTTAAAATATCACAACAGAAGAAAATATAAGAGTGACCTGTGTATAACTCCATGCCTGTGACAATACTCAACTCCCTTAAGCAGCTGATGCATAATATTCTGCAACGCAAACAGCGATATGCTCAACAACAAAATAAAAATTATAATATAAACAATAAAGCGTTATACTATGTACAATGCAATGCATTGAAAAATATATATTAAGTGGACCTTGACGATCATGGGCGGTAGCTGTCATTCATGGTTGGTTAAATATCTCTGATACAAAGCTCCAAGGTCACAGTCCATAAATTCAAACACCATATATACCGCCACATTTCCACCTTCACTGTCGTCGGCCTCCACAGCAATCAACCTGCAGAGTATAAGCGAATTCGCAAAGCAATTAGCTGCAGAATCCACCGAATTTTGGTTGATATGCAATAAAAACGTGAAAAAAAAAACAATAAAAACATACATACTTGACAATGTTTTCACCACGGGAGAGCAGCTTGAGATTTGCGATTTCTCTGAGAGAACTGGCAGGAACCCCTTCGCCATTGTACGCGGAACATGTTCTCTTGAGAGCCACCATCTGACCTGTTGCTCTGACTCTACCCTTGAAAACCTTCCCATATGATCCCTCTCCGATTTTGTCTTGTAGGTCATACTTCTCCATGTTCACTCTTTACCAAACACAGGAGATCGCCAGAATCGTTGAGAAATATTTACAGATGCAATCTACTGCACAATGTGGATATGATCTGCCCATCAAAAATATGATCCATAGATTTATTGAACTCAAAATCAGCGAAACCAAAAGACGCGACTATTCTTCACAGTTCGTAAATGTTGTTGAGTTTATGACCAATACAAAGTTATTTTATCCATTATCACGAATATAATTTCAAAGATAATTTGGTGTCACACAGCTTAATTTAGTTTGTTAAAATACCTACTGCTTTCATAAATTTATAAATTAATACTTTCATCCGTTTTAATACTTCGTGCAACCGCTTGGTTCATTTTCAACATTTTTCTTGAGCTATGGGGTTTGCAATGAAGTTAATTCCTTAATAATAACTGTTCTTATTCTGATTCATTAGTTTGCATGTATGTTTGTTTCTCTCTTTCCTGTCTAAATTATTACTTTCATATGTTTTAATAGTTAGTTAAAATCCTTGTTTCATATGTTTTAATAGTTAATTAAAATACTTATTAACTGAATAATAATTGTTTAAAATACTATTATTTGTATAAATTGATAAATTAATACTTTAATATATTTTAGATTTTTAATAATAGTATTATAAATTTATTTCAGGGATATCATTTTTTAGGTGTATTTTTTTGTAATGTGTAATTGTTTATTGAGAAACTTACACCTCAATAATGAATAAGTTAATTAGAAGCCGAAGGTTTCAACGTGATCTAGGGTTTGCAAGTTTGATTAGACGACTCTTGGTTCTGTGAGGGCCTTGATCTTGTAGGTCCGCATGGATGAATCCACGAGTGGGGAGGAATCGCCTCTTCCTCCAGACCTGGAGAAGGCAAAAGAAAAAGAGGTAATGCAGGGATCTAATATCCGGAAGGGAGGAGAAGGGTCTAGCAGCTTGAGTAAAGCGGCCCCCTCGGAAGCTGAAAATAGGAAACCAGCGAAATGTATGCCGAAATCCAAAACGGTGCCCAAACTTCAGATATGATCGGATCGGATTCGAGAGGATATTCAGTACATGAAAGAGTTGATTGGCAAGTTTGTAGGGATATGGTCGACAGAGCAGGCTCTGATTTGGTGGACTAATACAACCCGGAAACCCCAAGGCCATTACGATCTTCAGCTCGGAGCCAACGGCTTCTTTACAGTAGTTTTCTTTAATGAGGCTAATCGCTCCAAAATTTTCGACAATGGGCCGTATTTCTTTAACTTGGCGGGCCTTTACCTAACGCCATGGAAAGAACCTGATAAGGAGAACTTAAATATTCCTCTGGTTTGGATCCATCTGTATTCCCTCCCCTCGGAATACTGGAAAGAAGAGATCCTCACTCATATCGACAATATATTGGGAGTCTTCGTCAAAGTCTCAAAGCAGAAAAAGCAGATGAGATACACTTCGTATGCGAGAATATGCCTCTATATGAATATCTCCCAAGACTTTCCGGATGGGATTGAACTCTCTTGGGATGACGAAGAATGGTTTCAAGCAATTGACGGTGCCATGAACATGGGCATCTCTTCCGCGACATCCCACTTAACAAAAGACCAGGCGGTGATAACAAACTTGAAAAGAAGAATGCGGAAGGGTTCACAAAAGTAACTACCAAGAAGAGAGCGTCCAAAAGGATAGCACGACCTGATGTTAACAAAATGACTCAAACCCACAACATATTTGAGGTACTGGAACCAGAAAAAGTTAGTGAAACCCTTAAGGAAGGTTAGAGTCAAGAAAATCAAGTCTCAAAGCTATCCCCCATCTCTTTGGAAAAATATTCCCAATAATCAGAAAAAGGAACTGATTATGGTGGAGATTCCCCCTGTAGGGGAAGAGGGGGAAGAAATGGAGTTAGGAGAGTTAGATCTGGAAAGTTTGGAGGTGACCGTCTTAGCAAAAACCTCACAGTCCATTTCGCATACATAGGTTTCCCTGCTGGATAAGGAAATACTAAAGACAAAGAACCTCAAATGCTTGGGAATAACCTCGGAACCCCTTAAGGAACACGATGGAAAAAGAAAGGTAGAAAAAAAGAGAGGAAGACACAGCAATGTGCAACGAATCTAGATGGTAGGGTCACAGCTAGTCACATGAGGACAATATCTTACTATTGCCATAGCTCTTGCCTCAACCACTAAGCAGTTATAAGATGTGGATCACAACCTGGAACATAAGAGGCTATAAGAGCTTGTTGAAGATTCATCTTCTAAAACGGAAAATAGAGATCAAAAAGACGATGATCATGTTCGTTCAAGAAACCAAGTGCTCAAAAGTCGATTTAAGAGGAATAGGCAGGAAACCATGGCCTATATGTCAGGTCATGGCGATGGATGCAAGAGGAGCGGTGGAAAAGATTAGAATTCTTTGGAACCCAAGGGAGGTGACTCTCACAGGATTCTTTGCCTGTCACTTTTCCCTCTCAACCGCATTCTATGTGTTGGATACAAAGACTCAGGGCTTTCTATTGAACATATATGGACCTTCCTCAGCCAATCTGAAACCCATCTTCTTGAACTCCCAGAACTCATTAAAGGAATTGGTGGGTACTGTGCCATGGATTCGGGGGGGTATTTCAACCTGATACGCATGCTTGATGAGAAAAACGACGGAATTTGTCAATTGAATCCCATAAATGAGCATTTTAACGAAGTCATCAAAGCTCTGGAGCTGGTGCACATTCGAATGGAAAACAGTATCTTCACCTGGAATAACAAGAGGATGGGAGACAAGAGCATTGCTTGTCGTTTGGACCATTTCCTAGTTACGGAATCAACAATGTTGGTAGGAGGTGAGTTGACAGCAGTTGTACTCCCTTCAGATGGCTCTGATCATTGGCCGATAAGTCTTGAATGGTCGAGGGTTGGGGAGAACCTCCGCAGACCATTTAGGTTTGAGCATTTTTTGTTTCTCCACCAAGCTCTCTCGAAGAAGCGTTGCCAGTGGTGGTCTGAGATAACTCACATCAAGGGTACACTAATGTGCCAGTTCCAACAAAAATTGAAGATCCTAAAAGGTAAAATTAAGCATTGGAATCTAGACTCCTTTGGGAACATATTCCAAGAAAAAAAGCGGTTGGATAAGGAAATGCAGTAGGTACAGCAAAAAGGTATGACCCAGGGCTACACTGAGGAAGTGAGAACTGAGGAGCAACGCCTTATGCAAGAAGTCAATACTCGCGAGCAACAGGAAGAAATCCTATGGAAGTAGAAATCCAGAAACCGTTGGCTGCAAGAAGGAGAACACAACACAAAGTTTTTCCATAAAGCCACGATTCAATATCGTCAAGGGAACCGCCTAGTGCGGCTAAAAAGAGCGGATGGCACTCACGCTGAAACTCAGGTAGAAATGGAAAACACCTTGAATGAATTTTTTGTTGATCTCTTAGCAGAACCTACAATTGATAGGCTTGATGCCCAAACTCAGGTGCTGTAATTGATACCAAGGGTATTAATGGATGACCACAATCTCATGCTGATGAAACCCATTGAAATGGAAGAATTGGAGGCAGTGGTCAAAGAGATGGCAGCGGATAAAGCACCAGGACTCAATGGGATCACCATGAATTTCTTTCACTTCTGTTGATATTGGCTGAAAGAAGAAGTGTTTGCCCTCGTCAAAGATTCTAGGAAGACGGGAAGTATTCTGAAAGCCCTTAATGCCACCTTCCTCATGCTCATACCCGAAGAATATGGCACGGAAGACCTAGGGAAATTCAAACCAATTGCCCTATGCAATGTCATCTATAAGATTATCACCAAAGTAATTGCCAACAGACTTCGCCATCTCCTCCTGCCTCTCATTTCCCCTGAGCAAGCCAGTTTTGTGGAAGGTCGACATATTATGGATGGCATCATTGTGGTGCACTAAACTATCCACTCTCTGAAGAAGGATAAAATTCTAGGTATGTTGCTAAAGCTCGACCTCTCTAAATATTATGACAAACTTAATTGGCATTTTCTTGCGAAGGTTCTCAGGCACTTTGGCTTTACGGTGACTTGGACCAATTGGGTGATGAGTCTGTTCTCCTCTGATTTTTTCTCGATCCTGGTCAATGGTACCCCATCATAGCCCTTCCAGGATTCACGGGGAATTCTCCAAGGAGCTCCTTTGTCGCCATTCATTTTTATTATCATTGCCAAAGGTCTGGGTCGTATGCTTAAAGCAATGCAAAGAGAGGGACAAACTCGAGGGCTTACCCTCAGTGAAGGGATGGACCCTCAAACACATCAGTAATTCGTTGATGATACTATGTTAATGGGACCTTCAACTGTTCAGGAAGCCAGAGGTGTGAAGAGGGGGTTGGATACCTTCCTAGAGGCCAGTGGCTTAGAGATGAATAAAGAGAATTCTGAAGTGTATTTCTTCAATACTCCGAGAATTACCAGAAGAAACATCCTCGGGATCTTAGAATTTTTGAAAGGGATCCTACCTTCTAAGTATCTGGGTGCTCCCCTAGCGGAATCTACTATATGTCAAATTTCTTGGAAGGATTTGCTTGATAAACTAAAGCATAAGCTTGGTCAATGGAGCTTCAGAGCCTTGAATCTTCCAGCCGCATCGTCCTGGTCAAATCAGTGCTGCAGGTCATGCCTCTCTACATGTTCTTTGTTTTGGAAGCCCCTAAATCTATCCTCAATCAAATTTGCACCATTTAGAGGAATTTCATGTGGGGGGGATTGGACGGGAACAAGAAATGGGTCCTGGTTGACTGTGATACCTTATGAAAACCAAAAGATGTCTGGGGTTTATGACTCTGGGACCTAGTCAGCTCAAATAAAGTTTTGGGGGGAAATTTTTGGTGGAGATGGATTACTCACACCGAGGAACCGTGGGGGAAACTATGGCACTATAAGTATGCGACCCAATGGCCCAAACAACAATTGATAATATTTGGAGAGGACCTTCTGGGCTTGAGCATATGGAATGCGGCATAGGAGAACATGGGTCTCATCAAAAGACACACTTTTTGGGAGATTAGAGATGGTGCGTCGGCCTTTTTTATGCAGGATAATTAGCTACAATTACCTTGCATGGCCAACTACGAGAACATCCCATTTCTACTTCTCTATCTTCAAAATAGTCGTTTAGAGCGGGTGAAGGACTTTTGGGATCCCATATCCGCTGATGCCCACTTCAGGATTTGGAAACCTAAATCTTGGTGGCAATCCCTTGCCCCCGATGAGGATTTGGAAAGCTTCTAGGAGGATCTGATTAAATGCAGGATTCCAAGGATGGATGGCCCAGATAAGGTTTGTTGGGGGTATACAAACACCAGAAATTTTAGCATTAAAGAAGCAATGGAATTGCATATGGAAAACTATGCAATTGTATTGGCAGATGTAATTGTAAGGGAAGATGGAAAAAATATTGTTGCATTTGAATTTCAATATGAGCATGGCTGCCACATATTTTTTCAACCCCATATTTTATCAAGGTGGATAACAATATCACATGGAACATGGAAATCCAACTTACTTGAAAAAATTTAAGTGTATATGTACTCCAAGGTTCAAAATGAAGATTGTCCACACTTTTGAAGATGAGTAAATGAAAACAAAATAAAAACAATTGTCATTTTATATTGGAAAAGGTGGAAAGGTTTGAAAATATAAGGAAGTAGATATATAAATATATTCTCCAAATAAATATATAAATATTAAATTTGTATATGTCCCTAATTCTATGAGTTTGGTTTCGGATATAAATGTAACGACTAACGACTAACGACAATGGATGTAACTTGCAATGTTTAACCTAAACTATTATCACAATATTGCATCGCAAACATGTTCTAGTTACATTTCCTATATGCCTAATGTGCACTAGAAGGTTTTCATTTATATCAAACCATAATCATTTGAAGTTCATATGGTTGAAAAAACTATTGTGACAGAAAAAAGAATAATATCTAATGTCATTCATTCAGCAATAAGTGCCCCATCTTGCATAATACTTACAACACTATTAACTTGAAAATAAGGTAAGTTTTTTAATATCTAACAAATAACAATGTTAGCCATTGGTTCCATATATTTATGTTATCCCCATTGACTCCTTTGGCTATGTAATACTCCATTTTTACCCTTAGGATATATTAGCTTTTAATGTAAATATTGTATACATATGATGTATGTATTCATAGCGAGGATCTCAAGACCAAGACCCCGCTAGTGGATGCTCGAATTTTATTTAAACGACAAGTATTAGATATTATGTTACCCATGTGCTATTTAGCCACGAAACATTGTAGAAATGATGTAAATAAACATCATGCAATAAAATACGAAAACTGGCTATGGGAGTAACTAATGAGAAGGGGCCATCTGTATCCACTAAGGAGTGGTGAGGGGGTTGTGGGATTGAACCGTATGCTGCCAAATGTCATTGTGAGAACCCATTTGACTTTCTTTGCTGACATTTAATTATGTTGTAAGGAAGTTGTTGAAGAATTCAATCCATGGCTTCAATGGAGCATGGGCAACCCAAAAATTCATCTGGCAGAGTATGGGCTCTATTTTCTTGACCCACAAGTCACTCTACCTCATGGGAATGGGTTCTTACTCATTCCCATTCCATGGAATGGGTTCTTCTTCATTCCCATTCCATTGTTGAAGATCCCATCATCAGTTTCCATCCATTACGAATGCCCAACAGTGAGAAAAACCAGAAATCGAAACTTTGCAAGAACCCACATTTGAAAGAGCCATAAACGCCCATAATTGGTATTTGACAGTGAAATCCAATGGGGGATCCATAGATATGAACCTTGAGGTGAAATTGAGAGTATTAGATACCCCGAAATCCATTGAAAAACCCAATTTTTATAGCCCAGAAAACCAATGACAGAATTGAGTTACTTGATGATAGAATTATGAGAAATCCAAGTGTGGATGTTTGAACAGAGGATTGGATTGCATAAATTTAGCTCGAGATGTCTGTAGCTCTGGGGTTGAGCTCACTAGCTTAGCATCCTCCTCATTTTCTTATTGCATGCTTGATAAACCCAACTAGGTGTCGGTTTAGCATGATTGTTTGTGAAACCATGGCTGTGAGTGAGCCCATCTAGTTCCTCCTTAGTGGAAACACAACCCAGCTCGGGGGTGATCTCTGAGATGAAAGAATATAGGCTGCACAGAGATCTATGGTTGGGTGGAACGTTGCTCTCACATAGCCAGTTGTTGGGATAGTTACATTTCAAGATAAGTATTCTTGTGTTTGAGTTATGTTAATTCTATGCTATGCAATGTTTTAATTAATTACTGTTGTTTATATGTTGAACACATGATGATATTGTGTGCATATATAGTGGTTAATTCCCCTATGCTTGCTGATTATGAATATGTATGCACAAGTTTTATTTATCCATGCACTTCTTAGCATTTTGAATGGGGCTGAGATTGTCAATAAGCCCGGTATGTTGATCATGTTCGCTCCTTTGCATTGGATTGATGGGAGGGGACGTGATAGAGTGGTATCAGAGCCCATGTTGCAGCAATGGGGATGCTTGGACCAAACTGTGAGTTTGCAAGCAGATATCCGAGTGTTTTTAACACAGTATTGATGAAGTTTTGGGCGGCATTTTGATTGGGGAAAATAGAAGAATTAGAGTTCTCAGGTGGGGCAAAGAATCACACCATTTCATAGATCTCTCCAAGAGATTTCCAATGGTGCCAGACTTGCTTTATTTGGTTAAGGGACGAGGGAGATATGAGCCCCGCAAGTTCTCAAGTTGCGCATGAGTTGCATAGGTTGTGCAGGAGCTACATAGGTTGCGCACATGTTGCGCATGAGTTGCATAGGTTGTGTACAGGCTGCACACAAGTTGCACAGGTTGTGTACAGGTTGCGCATGAGTTGCATAGGTTGTGCACGGGTTGCGCAGGAGTTGCACAGGTTGTGCACAGGTTGCGTATGAGTTGCACAGGTTGTGCATAGGTTGCGCATGAGTTGCACAGGATTTGCATAGGTTGCAAATGAGTTGCACAGGATCTGCATAGGTTGCAAATGAGTTGCACAGGTTGTGCATAGGTTGCGCATGAGTTGCACAGGATGTGCATAGGTTGCAAATGAGTTGCACAGGATCTGCATAGGTTGCAAATGAGTTGCACAGGTTGCACAGGAGTTGCACAGGTTGTTCACAGGTTGTTCACAGGTTGTGCACAGGTTGCGCATGAGTTGCACAGGTTGTGCACGGGTTGCACAGGAGTTGCACAGGTTGTGCATGAGTTTCACAAGTTGTGCATAGGTTGCGCAGGAGTTGCACAGGTTGTGCACAGGTTGCGTACAAGTTACGCATGAGTTGCAAAGGTTGTGCATAGATTGTGCACAGGTTGCGCATGAGTTGCACAGGTGGTGCATAGGTTGCGTAGGAGTTGCACAGGTTGTGCAGTTGGAATTACGGAGTTGCATAGGTTGCAGATGAATTGCACAAGTTGTGCAATTCACATTGCGGAGTTGCACAGGCTGTGCAGTTCGAATTGCGGAGTTGCATAGGTTGTGCAGTTGGAATTGCAGTGTTGCAAAAAAAAAAGGGGGTTAAAAAGGAAAAGTGGTCGCCCAGTAGAAAAGTTTTCCTGATTCCTTCTAGATTTACTTCTACAGGTGGCTGAAGTTGGTCTTCCATGATGTTTTGCAAACTATGTAAAAGTGCAGAATTTTAGCGAAAATTGTCATTTTTGAAGTAATGTAACTTCCACACTCGAAGTCGGAATGGAGCGCGTGGATAGGCAATGGAAAGATTATCCAGTAGGGAACAATGGTGAAGAACCATAATTTGAAGGAGGTTATCATACCTCATAGTTATGCAGGGAAGAAAAGTGCCAGTAGCTAGATTGACAAAAAAAATTGTTGTTGTCAATATGGACAATTCCTAGAATTGCATGCCTAGAAGTAGCATGTAGGAATATTATGCATAAGTATATGTATTGAATTGTTGTTTGGTGAGAAAACCATAGCTAATGATTCCTTATGCACTTGCTAGAGACCATGAAATCGAACCAACTATGATGTGGAAGAGGAAGTTCATGTAAAGATGAGGGATTGGAAAGGGAGAATTCCTTAACCCTCATCTTGTTAACTATATTTATATTTTATAAGCTTTCTATACATAAAATTATGGCATGAGAATGCTAAAAATGCAAGAGATTAGATGGATGGCATGAATATGCACTAGTTGACATATTAATAAACATTGCACAGTGCAAGAGTAGATGTTTGTGCACACATCTGATACTGCATATTGGTAAAATAGAGAGGTTTTACATATGCAATGAGCCACTTAAGATCCCTATGGTGGTTTCTAATAATTAGTTGTGTTCGCATTAGTTGTAGGACCAAAGAAAATCGAAGCATGGCTAAGGATGTGGATGATGTTGTTGCATATGACCAACCACCTTATGAGGAAAGGATGGTGCAACAAATCTATGATCATGAGGTTGGAAAAAGGACTTTGTAGCCTTGGTAAGAGGCCAACTGACTAGGTAACATCAAGCAATGTTAATGACATCCATGCAGGTAATGGTTATTTATGCTTAAATTGCATAAATGTTGAAAGAGGATTTGGTGAGATTCCTTCAACTATGTTGATTTGGTTTGCATGTGGTATTGAGTGCCTGAATGTGAATGTCAACATACCGAGTATGGTGAGGTGCAGGTATGTAAAGGCAAGGAGCCTTGTGCCCTATAAGTTTCTTAGGAACCTCAATGCATTCATATGAAAAAAATTACATCATGCCATTTGTGTATATTGGTTGTGAGTTTAACAACCAAAGAAAGTAAAGACTTATACTCATGTTGTCGTAGTACATGCCATATGAGACAGCCATTGTTAGGCTATAATATGCTGGAATGAATAGTATTCATGGATTAATGCAAGGTAGTACCGAGGGGTTATGCATTATGTGAATGCACATCAAAATATTATGTAAATGTTGTAAATGTGCATACATATGTGCGGGTGCACATGTTGATATGCATTGTGAGAATGCATGGTTGTTATATATATGTTTCAATGCAATTAGATAATCGATGAAATGGTGAACCATTGTTAATACTGAGACCATTTCATGAGTTACTATGAATGCAGGAAAATGATTGCATAAAAAAGGTAGACATGCTGATGGGATACCAGAGTGCTCTACTGGAAGGAGAGAGTTACATAAAAAGAATATGGCTGTGAAGTAATGAGTATTTATAGTTTATTTAAATTGCATGGGCAGTGTACCCATGTCTTGCAATTTTATTATGATAATGATGCATATATATATATATATATATATATAGGGTGTTTGAATTATTGAGTGTTATAATTCTGAGATCACTTCAGTGACTGTTGTAGCAATGAAAAGATTATATGCATAGATACTCATAACGAGTTTGGCTGATTGAAGTTTAGATTTTAGGTAGAAAATTCTTGCGTATGGAAATGTGGGTAAGTCCATGATGAAGGCTGGAATCTACCATGTGAAAGAGCCAAATGTCATGAGAAGAATATCATGGTTGAGAACTTTAAGTTCTGTTAGAAAGAAGATTTGTAAATCTCAAATTTGGAATTTTGCTAATAAATTGCTAATGACTGTTTGTCTTATGTAAAATTATGTCAGGAGGACATGTTGTATGTGGATGTCCATGTATGGTAGCAAATATAAATCCATAATGGAAAGAATCGTGCCACTTACAGGAGCCAAAGAATATGATGATAGACTCATGACTAAGCAAATCAATTTCTGTAGTAGACAATGTTGCAAATTCATATTGAATTTAATTATTAGTGCTATTGATTGGTTATGGAACAATCAGATTTGAATTGTATTGTTAAATAATGTTGATTGTTTGGCTATTTGATAAGTGTGCCAAGAAGACACATTGCAGTAAGACAATGAGAGAGGGCTTGCAGAAGCCAAACTCCATGGGAAGGATCCCATATCTTGGAAATGGGTTTCGAATGAAATGTCGTTGGATATTTTGATAATGTCCCATCTGCACTGCATGATTGGTAAACAATATGAGTGAGATGGTAAATATTATGTCGGTAAGACATATGTGGGATATGGAATGTAAAAAGGAGTTCGGATGGAAAACCGAGGGACTGTCAACTCAGAGAAGAGAGCCCCCATTCCTCATTAATGAAGAAAGACTACATCTGCAAATGGATAAGTGTTCTGTAAACCTTAATTGATATATATATATATGTGTGTGTGTGCAAGTCTAATTGTTAGAATTACTTTGCATAGCATGTTCTATTTATGTATATTATGACACACTGCTTGAAGTATGATTAGGACCTTCATAGCTCACATCAATGAGGAGTGCACACCTTTATGGTACTGAGTTATGTTAGGGATACCAATATTGATTTCGCCCTAAGGGAATGGATGCATTCCTGGTGTTTCAATACTTTATAGTGAATGTTATGAAATATGGTTACAATTTTAGACCAATAACGCTGATGAGTTTGCTTATACTAATTGTGTTGTCATCCTAAACAGATGCAATTGGTGTTGCACACTAAAGAAACAAAGTAAAAGGCTGTTGTGAGGGGATGTGGTGGAAGGGTTAATGTGTATGAAAGGATGTTTTGGAGGTTGTGCGGATTTTGATGAAGGGTTGTGAAGGTGTTGATGAAAGGGCTATTATATGCCTATGGCTCCATAGTAGAGCCTTGACCTAGAAATAGTCATGGTGAAGTTCCCTTCCAAGTCGGCATGAAGGTGTACTGGTTGGACATTAATTATTTGATGTTTTGGATTAGCCTGCGTGCTGGCTGTTGTTCGTTGATATGCACATCAGCAGCAAAAATATTTCGAAAGTTGTTCCCTCATTACAAGTGGGGAAAGTTTGGCCTTTGGGGCAAGCAATGAGCCAGGTACTGTCAGCTGAATCCCAGCTCCTCCATTTAGGCTAACTCCTAATGAAGCCAAGGGGGGTATTCCCTACAAAGAGTTGTCTATGGTTCAATGTGTTTTAAATGTTTTTTTTATGTCTAGTGATGCGGGTGAGTGTTGTTTAGGAGTTTTGAAGATGATGAGATCGCAGCTTTTGATAAACACAGAATAAAGCGCAATCCACATTGGGAAACAATATATGAATTTAACAATATAAGTAAAGACTTGTGAGAGATAAAGCATCCACTGATAAATCACTTAAGGAAAGGACAAATGGCCCCAAATGATAATGAAAAGTATAAATAAATCAGTTCCTTATGGAGTCAAACAAGTGTGTAGTGCTGGGGGATGCTGAAGATACAAGTCTTAGTTACTGTTCGTGAGATCGTTTTGCAAATTATCTTGGTAAATTGAAAGTTTTAATGGTCTTGATTATTAGGCTAAGAACAACAAGGTAAGAAATCGACCGGAAAGGTATACTTTCAGTGGCTTCCCCTCTGATGGTATGTCGGACCGCCCAGATGTCAAGGAAAAGGTGTCTTAAGAATTAACCACTCCGATGTCTAAGACAGTGGTAACTTCCGGCCTCACCGGGTTTAGGAACTTTTCCCACTGCCTGAGTATGTCTTGAATAAGTAACGCCAGTTCGTTGGTTGTGAGGGTGAAAATTTTATTACGTTATCAAAAAATTATCAAATCCAAAACCTTTCTGAGTATTAGCCCAACCATTTTATTTTGGCAGAGCATACGGGTGTTGGATAGAAACCAAGATAAATTATTAAAGGGGGAAGTGAGTTGGAATGTTTTAATATTTATTTCGAGCACACAATTCAACGCTCTGACAGAGAGTGCTCTTGAATTTGTCTTATGACAAGGTTCAAGAGACTTAGCTAGTCTATATGCCTAATGCAAGGAAAATGCAATACTATTATGCTTTCCGACAGAGAGTGCTCTGTACTTCGGTTATTGCAAGTTCAAGAGGCTTTGTTCTTTATTAAAATAGAGGTAGTTTGTGAACAAGAACGTATGTGATAACTCAATAAGATAAAAGATGAAGCAATGACAATGATATAGCAGATAAATTAAATACTTGCAAATAGAAACTAGTGTTCTATCACAGCAAAGACTAATCTAAAAGTGAAGTCAAAGTCACTTCTGCACATCGCTCATGAAACTTCCAGCTTAGCTGGTCCTATGCAGTACACGGTGGGGAAAGAGAAGTAGCACGCAGTGTTAATGCAGTACTTGGGATAAAATCCCAAGAGGCTTCTCAGGTCAAGACTTGAAATAAAAAGTATTCTAAGTACAGGAAATGAAATTTAATCTAGAAAACTTAGACAAGTCTAACTAAAGCATGCACGAAACAGTCTTCCCCAAATGGGGAAGAAGAAACCAAAGTGTGGGAGGCCTTATCCCACCTAGCCTTTTTTATTAATGAATTTACAAGTACCTTGGGATTTTAACCCTTGTAAGGACTTTTAAGAGAAATGAACTTTGGAAAGACTTGATACAAGCTCTTAAGAGAAAATTACAAAGGACATTAAATAATCAATGGCTTTTGTTTTGGATCGTCCTTATGGTTTATTCCCTTCTCATTGGTTCAGATCTTCTTGCCTCAAAACTTCTCAAGGTTCTCTTCTTTTTCAAGTACCTACACAAATGACTCACTTCAAGGCACCCATTAGCGTTATTTCAAAAAATCGAAAGAAAATGGAACTACTTAGATATAGAAACTATCAACAAAATAAAAACTAAATAGAGATACAAGCTTTTTATCTTTTTTGAATGAGATCTAAAAGACTAAATGCAAGTAAAGAATAAACTAGATGCAAGAATAGATTAAGACTAAAAATGCAAAAGTAAACAAAGATTTAACTAACAAGCATAAAATATGAGATCTAACCACTAACTTTTGCAAAACATGAGATGAAATGCCTAAATAATAACCCTTGATAAAGAAAAAGCACTAACTAGTACTAACACTTAACAATATTAACTTTTTTGTTGTCTTTTGTGTTATGTCTAGGGCTCTTTTGGAGATGGATGAGAAGGAGAAAAGGAGCAAACTAGAAGACAAAAAACGAAATGGATGAAGGAGTGGAAAGAGGAGGGAGCCTAAGGTGGACGAAAGGGAGACTAGAGCAAAGGTGAAGGCACAAAAAACAAGAGGAAATATGGCCCTAAATGAGATGGATGAGAGGAGGTAAGGAGCAAATCAAAGGGGAAAACGAAAGGCTAAAGGAGGGCAAAAACGAAACAAGAAGAAGGCTTAGGGAGGAAAACGAATGGATGGGGAGACAAAATAAAAATATCAAGAAAAGAAGATGAAAGGCCAAAGAGAAGCAAGAGAACCAAGTGAACACAAGGTGGGATCAACCTCCGAAGAAGGTGATCACTAGAACCATTAGTCCCAAAAACCTTCTAGCTAGGTAGATGTCCGCAAGGATGCTAATGGGAAAAACAAGCCACAACAAAACAATGTGGCCCTTGGGATGAAATCCCAAGGTTGCTATCTTAAGTTAAGACTTGGAAGTAGAATGCAGAAAGAAGATTAAAAGTTTGAGTAACCAAGTTTGATAGAAAAATGTTGTTGATGGAGGAAGAAGCAAGTCTCTTCTTTTGTGTTTCTTCTCCTGAGGTGAGAAGAGATTTGGAAACTTGCAAAAGAAATTGATTAGGTACTAAGAGCCACTGATGATCAAAGATTAGCTTGATCTCCAAGCCATTCTCCACCTTGAATGAATCTTACAAAACCCTCACAATCAAACAAGCAAACCTGAACAGTATACTCCTAATATGTTACAACATAGATTGAATAATGTAATGCTTGAAGTAAAGGATGAGGTGAGAGAGATATCACCAAGACATTGTGAAAGGAAACCCCAAATACTCTTGCATGGACCTCCAAAGTCACTTCTTTTTTAAAAAATTCAAACAAATATTACACTGAGAATTTGACAGAGTGTTCATGCTCAAAATCTCCATGAGAAGAGAGGAAGAATACCTCTCTTTTTATAACAAAGTACAAGCATCGGGATAACCTAAATCGAATTGCCATCTATGAGAGCCAATGACACTAGTCATCAAATCGAATTTCAATCAAATATCCATCACAAATCCATGTCAATTAAGCTTGGAGTGCTAATCCTCCATGTAACTTGAGTTTGCATTAAGTGTAGGGTGGGGAGGTGGCCTCCACCTAGGCAAGGCACCCCCCATCTCAACTTTGGAAGTATCACCATTGAATAGCTTAAAGCCATGTGTAATATTCGAGCTCCAATGTAGATGCACGTGATCCTTCAAGGTTTTATACATTGAGAAATTACTGGGATATCGAATGAATACTAATAGGCACCAAGCCATGAGGTGGCTAAGGCACCTACCATGGCATTCATTTCATTCTGAACCATCCATCCAATGTTTTCCACATAGCAAAGTCAAACTCCATACTTGGATATACGTGAGCCCCTCCTTAGTTAATGTATGAGCCAATATAGGGATGTCATTTGATTTACAAAGGAAACCAAACTTTATGATTGCACACATTAAGGGAGGCGCCTACCATAGGCTTTAATGCCATCAACCAACCCATTCCATATGTGCCACATGCCTAATTTCCATATCCCTTCAATGTTGACGTGAATGCATGCAAGACATGATCCTTGAGTGATTTTAAAGCTTGGAGTTAACTCAAATTGACTTGAGATTTGGTGGTTGAGAGTGGGAGGTGGCCTCCACCTAGGAAAGGTGCCCCCACTACCATTAATGTAACTCAAAAATTAACTCCTTTACCATCTAAAATCTTTTCCATGTCACAAATTCGATTTTTCACATGAAGGAAGGTGAATTCCTTCAGAGTTAATCACTGGTGCTGACTGTTTAGTCGACTAGATGATGACTGGGATGATTGGAATCTTCCTTAGTGCCTTGTGCCATATCATTTAGCCACTGAAAAGAATCCAATTTGGATTATTTTGGAGAGAATTGGACTTTTCTCCAATTATTAATTTTTTCAATTTAACTAATTAATAACCCTATTTTATTGGTTTTTGAGGAATTATTAATTAAGAGCCTAAATAATGATCTGAAACTTAGGATAAAGGCGTCTAGGGTCTAAGTATGAACTTTGGCCTAGGAATCAAGCCTCCATTCACTGAAAAACATCCCCGGATGACCGGCTTATTACAAATTGAATTTTTCCATTTAAACTATGAAAAATTAATTATTAAAAATAATTAAAAACCCAAATCCAATGCATCCGGTAAAAAAAATTTGGATAGTGTTTTTATTGGACGGGGACCCTATAAAATGACCATCTAAGACATACATGGTGTCTAGTAGGCTTATACACATCAGTTGGGCTCTAATAACCCCCCATGGCTCGATTTTCAAAATCGGGCATTCCAGCTTTGGAGGAAGCGGGAGAAAACCTCATCGATTATAGCTCGGCTATAGGCAAAAGATAATTGACAAGGGAAAAAACTCCCTGGAATACCTTAGTTGCTTAACCAAGTCATGGGGGACCAAACCACTCAAAAATCCTACTAGCACAGTTATTACAAACCCCATGGGGCCATGGTCATTTTGACTGAAAACAAAAAACTGACTAGCCAAAACTGGCTAGGCACAAAGGATGGATCATCTGATACACTGGAACACAAACATTCATCATGTTTGTCAAATGGCGGCTCGTCAGATAATCCAACTATGGTACAAATAAGTTGGTAACACTAGCCAAACATCCCAGTCTACAGGAGGATCCCAAGGCTTGTAAAGTAAAAGCAGGACCCTGTGGACCAGAGAGAAAATGTATAATATAGATAAGTATTCAATTTAATTCATTTCTTATTTGGAATAACGAATGTTTTAAGTATAAGTCCTCTAACAGTTAAGCTGATGCACTATTGTTTCTTTGTTGGAAAGCTTAGTGTTAGGAACCCATGTCTTTACTTTGTTAGTATATTGTTGTTGGACGCATATGATTTGTAAGTCGTCATGTAGTATTTGTTGATCCATAGTTTGTGTTATTGTTGTTGGCGCATATGCTTTGTAAGTCACCCATAGTTTTGTTTATCCATATTTTGTATTGGCCCATGGTTTTAACTCATAGTATTGGCGCTTACACTTAGTATATAAGTGTGTGTTGAGGTCTATGAAGGCACCGTGAAGTTAATTGTATTGAGTTTTCTCAAAGGAGGTTTCCCCCTCGTAGTGGCCTGTGATCAATATAAAAGTGATTCTGAGTTCTATTATTTCTGATATCTTGTGTATTTGCATTAATAATTTATTGCAAGTTCATCTCATCTAGTATCAGAGCACTTTCTTGGGCTCGTTGGGTGGAATTTCTGCCAAATTTTTTTTTCACATCTGTTGCAAGTTTGGATCTGGGAATAATCCCTATCCGCTTAACTGTGGGAAGTAATTGGGCATAAGCCCTAAAACTCATTGTGAGGAGTACCACAGGAACCCCAAAGTAGTTGGCCCATTGAGAGGACCTGCCAGTGAAAAGGGCAACGACCCCTACCTGATTGACTAGTTCCCTCCTGTGAGGTAAACCAGGAGTTGTTGTTTGTGGAAAAGCGGTTATCAGTTTTACCTGAGTCATGGAGTGAGGGGTATTTCCCCAATACGTAAGCCGTTAGACAGCATTGGTGGCTGAGTGAAACACCTGAACTGTTAGGAAGCCTAAAATACCTAGGGTCCATATCTATTTTCAGCTTAACTATTGCTGATCACTCCCGCGTTGTTCTAGATCTATTCTGAAAGGTGTTCTAGATCCAGCTGTTTTCGATCCATTTCTAAAAAAAAAAGAGTATAAAATTATGTTTTTCCAGCATATATCCCTTGTTTTAACTCAGTTTCCCTTGAAACTTCTTTGACACCCCTACAATCCCATTCTGCATATTTCATTCTCGAGGACCCTATCCCATTCTTCATAACTTCTTCGATTTTTCATCCGATCGCCTTCAAATTTTACCACAAAGTTCCTTTCCTAATTCTGCTTCTTTGTCCCTCTCTACCAAATTTTCTTATTCTTTCACCTCTCTTATGAAATCCCCCTTTTCTAGTTTCCCGTCCTTTCGACAGTGTCCAAAATCTAGTCCAACCCCAATTACCCATCATATTTTTTCCCAAATACAAATTTTCCTTTACTAAATTAGCTTTTGTTTTTGTTTTTCTATCCATTCCCCCAAAAAAGAAAACTCTTGGTTCAGGTTGTCACCCACGCCAGAGAAAAAACCATGGAGGAAGCACTTGTAACCATCCAAACCAAACTCCAAGATCTGGATGAAAAATTTCTCAACCTCCATGTTTAGCATTCAGCCATGAACAATACCCGCTCGCCAGAATCTTTAGTAGCCACCAGGTTCTCTGCTTCCAACAATATTTGTGGTCTGAAGCTTGATTTTCCTCGCCTCAATGGTACTGATACGACTGGATGGATATACAGAGCAAAACAATATTTTAGTCTGCATAATACTTTTGATGTCCAGAAAGTTCCACTTGCATCCTTTCATTCGGAACAGGAAGCCCTTCAATGGTACCGTTGGTACATCAAAGCTCATCCCGAGCCAAATTGGATAGATTTTTGCCAACTCCTTTTTCCATGATTTGTTCCTAGTTCTTTTGATGACTTCACATGAGCACTCACTAAACTTCACCAAATTGGCACAGTGAGAGAGTATCAGAAAGAATTTGAGAAACCGGCCAATCACACAGAAGGATTATCTGATGAATTCTACAGAAGTTGTTTTATTAGTGATCTCAAGGATAAAATCCGCTCAGAAGTCAAAATGTTCTGTCCCAACACAATGATGGAAATCCTAGGGTTGGCTAAGTTGGAAGAGGAAAAGATCGAAGCTCAACAACACTCCAAACCCACCTTTGTTCCCTTTAGAAATATGGGTTCCCAGCAACCTCCCATCATGCCTACTCATCGACCAACTCCTATCAAGCATTTTTCTGAAATAGAGATGCAGGCATTCCGAGAAAAAGGGCTTTGTTATAATTGTGATGAGAAGTTCACTCGGGGACATAGATGTGTTCAACAAAAGCTCTATCTCTTGGATGTGAATTCTCCGCCTACCTCTGAACTTGGTGAAGAAGCTCCAGATACAATAGATGATCAAGCCAACATTCAACACCCGCCTGTTGACAGCCCACCCGAGATTTCTCTCCATGTTGTAACCAACATCACAACCCCACAAACAATGCGGGTCAGTGGATAATTCAAGAATCTCCCTCTTAACATCCTCATTGATTCTAGTAGCACTCATAACTTCATTGACCCTTGGACTGCCAAACAGGCTGATTGTTTTGTCCATCCTTACTTGAATTTTGAAGTCATGGTTGCCAATAGGGGCACCTTACCTTGCAAGGGGAAGTGTCACAATGTGTGTATCTCTATGGAAGATTATAACCTATGCTCTGACATGTTTGCCTTGTCCTTAGGCGGATGTGATGTGGTTTTGGGCGTTCAATGGTTACGCACACTTGGCCCCATCTTATGGGATTTTGGTGAACTTTGGATGTAGTTCTCAGTCAATGGCACACAACACAAAATTTACAGGCTTGCAACCAAGGTCTCTCCTCATCATCAGTTCACATCGTCTTGAAAACATCCTTAAGAGGAATTCACATGGTTTCATCGCTCAACTCCATTCCATTCAGATGCACCCACCAATTGTCTCCATTACTTCCTTGGATAGATATGCAGGTGTCTTTGTTGCAGCAGTGGGATTGCTACCTTCAAGAGACCTTTCTAGTAAGCATTTCGCTGCATCTACATCTCAGCAGGAAATGATGGCTATTTTGCATGCAGTACATAAGTGGCACCCATCCCTATTAGGGAATTATTTATGCATCAAGAGTCATCTCTAGAGTCTGGAACATTTTCTGGAACAACGGGTTTCCTCCCCGGCACACCAAAAATGGGTTACCCAACTCATGGGTTATGACCATACGATCACTTACAAGAAGGGTAAGGATAATATAGTGGTAGATGCTCCTTCTCGCAAATTTGATGACCCAGTTTCTCTTATAGCTATTTCTCTCCTTGTTCCAAATTGGTTGCAATCTGTTCAACACGACTATCTCTTCTACGAACTGCATGCTTCTTCATCGGCAGGGCACTCTGGGTTCCTCAAAACCTATGACCGAGAACAATGTAACTTCTTTTGGCAGGGACTGAAAATGAAAATTCACTAGATGGTGGTTGACTTTGATACTTTCCAGGTCAACAAGGGTGAAACAACACTCCTTTCGGGACTACTCGAACCCTTGCCCATCCCTACACAGATTTGGACAACTATTTCTATGAATTTCCTAGAAGAGCTCCAGTGGTATAGTACCACATCTAAAAGGACACCATATGAAGCAGTCTCTCGACAGGCACCACCAATTCTTCTTCCATACACCTTTACCAGCTCCCTAGTTCAGGCAATTGATTCAATTCTTCGAAACTATGATCACATTCGTCTCATTCTGCAGGACAATCTTCACATGGAAAGAATTTGACTGAAACAACAAGCCGATCAGCACCGTTCTATGTCCACTTTTCATGCAGTTGATATGGTTCTTCTTCATCTATAGCCTTCCATGCAATCCTCCCTAAAACTCAAAATGTGCGAGTGTCCCGGAATGCAACCCGAGGATGCTACAGGGGAACCACTCCTTCAGATTCTACATCAATTTCCACATCTCAAGCTTTGAGGACAAAGATTTTTCTAAGGGAGAGGGGATGTTAGGAACCCATGTCTTTACTTTGTTAGTACATTGTTGTTGGATGCATATGATTTGTAATTTGTCCCGTAGTATTTGTTGATCCATAGTTTTTGTTATTGTTGTTGGCACATATGCTTTATAAGTCGCCTATAGTTTTGTTGATCCATAGTTTGTATTGGCCCATGGTTTTGACTCATAGTATTGGCGCCTAGAATTAGTATATAAGTGTGTGTTGAGGCCTATGAAGGCACCGTGAAGTTAATTGTATTGAGCTTGCTCAAAGGAGGTTGCCCCGTCAAAGTGGCCTTTGATCAATATAAAAGTGATTTTGAGTTCTGTTATTTATGATATCTTGTGTATTTGCATTAATTGACTTGTCATTTGGTGGTTGAGAGTGGGAGGTGGCCTCCACCCAGGAAAGGTGCCCCCACTTCCATTAATGTAACTCAAACATTAACTCCTTTACCATCTAACACCTTTGCCATGTCACAAATTCGATTTTTCACATGAAGGAAGGCGAATGCTTTTGGAGTTAATCACTGGTGCTGACTGTATAGTCGACTGGATGGTGACTGAGATGATTTGAATCTTCCTTACTGCCTTGTGCCATGTCATTTAGCCCCTAAAAATAATCCAATTTGGATTATTTTTGAGAGAATTGGACTATTTTCCAATTATTAATTTTTTCAATTTAATTAATTAATAACCCTCTTTTATATATTTTTGAGGAATTATTAATTAAAAGCATAATTAATGATCCAAAACTTAGGATAAAGGAGTCCATGGTCTAAGTATGAACTTTGGCCTAGGAATCAAGCTTCCGTTCACTGAAAAACATCCCTAGATGACTGACATATTACAAATTGAAATTTTCCATTTAAACTATGGAAAAATTAATTATTAAAAATAATTAAAAACCCAAATCCAACGCGTCCGGTAAAAAAATTTTGGACAGTGTTTTTATTGGACGAGGACACTATAAAATGACCATCTAAGACATACATGGTGTCTAGTAGGCTTATACACATCAGTTGGGCTCTAATAACCCCCCATGGCTCGATTTTCAAAATCGGGCATTCCAGCTTTGGAGGAAGCGGGAGAAAACCTCATCGATTATAGCTCGGCTATAGGAAAAGTATAATTGACGAGGGAAACAAATGCATGGAATACCTTAGTTTTTTAACCAAGTCATGGTGGATCGAACCACTCAAAAATCCTACTAGCACACTTATTACAAACCCCATGTGGCCATGGTCATTTTGACTGAAAACAAAAAATTGACTAGCCAAAACTGGCTAGGCACAAAGGATGGATCATTTGATACACTAGAACACAAACATTCATCATGTTTGTTAAATGGCGGCTCGTCAGATAATCCAGCTATGGTACAAATAAGTTGGTAACATTTGGCTCCAACTGTGGGATGGGTGCTCGTTTGATTTATGGATCAAAGAGAGTACTCGAGAATCCCAGAATATCAGTTTCCTGCATGGAGACAGAAGTGTCGTAGTCCACGCATACATGATAAAAATATGCCAAAATTGAAATTCCAACATAACGTACTTATTTTTTCTTTTTCAATAATCAAAAGTACATAAAATAAAATCTTTTCTTTTCCAGCATATATATGAAAAATGATACAACAACTAACATAAAAAAGCTATGATATATCAATATGGTATAGAAGTAAAATACATAAAAATACAAAAAGGATGGGTTTAGAGAAGCTTTGAGATGACCCCCTGGTCATCTTGGATGTTGTTTCGATAGAAAGGCTTTAGATGCTGCCCATTTCTGGGCAAGCTCAATTCTTCTCCTTCCATGGTATTTAGTAAGAAAGAATTTGTGCCAGCAATGGCATGGATGATAAATGGGCCTTTCCAAAGGCTGTCGAATTTCCCATGCTTCCCAGGATTCTCCCTTCTTTTGTCCGATAGGAGAACGGTGTCTCCCAACTCGAAGGGTCTTGGCTTGGATGATTTGTCAAAGGTTCCCTTCATACTTTCTTGATGCCTTAGGGACTGATCAAGGGAAACTATTCTGGCTTCATCTAACTCTATGATCTGATTTATCCTCTGCTCCATTTCCAATTTTTCCATTCCATACTAACTTATTAATTTGAAAATTGGAATCTGCATGCTAACCGGAAAGGTGGCTATAAGACCATATACTAACTCAAAAGGGGACTTCCCTATAGAGTTCTTCTTGGTTATCCTATCATCCCACACAGCATACTTAATCTTGCTTTCCCATGCTCTCTTATTATCACCCACGGTTTTCTTAGAATACTCATTAGATTTTTATTTGTAGACTCAACAAGCCCATTTCCCTGTGGGTAGTAATCCGAGGAGTGGGATCTAGGATAATGCCATATTTAAAACAAAATTCATTGACTTCTCCTGAACTGAAGGCCTTGGCATTATCAGCTGTTATTTTTAAATGGATTCTGAATCTGGTGATGATTCTTTCTTCAATAAAGTTTATAACAACTCTTTCATCGGCTTTTTTAGTAGGTATGGCCTCTACCCACTTAATAAAGTAATCGGTTGCCGTAAGAATCCATGAAAATCCATTGCTAGAGTTATCCTTGAACTTGCCGATAAAGTCAAGCCCCCATTGCTAAAAAGGGGCAAGCGCCACAACTGGTGTAAGGGGAAGTGCAGCCAATTTCTGCTTCCCAGTAAAAAATTGACACTCTTGGCAACACTTGGCATGTTTGTGAACATCTGTGAAGATGGTGGGCTAATAGTATCCAGCTCTTAGGATCTTGTGGGCAGTTTTATTTGCTGCATAATGGCCTCCACAAAATATTGAGTGAAACTTAGTTAACATTCTTTTGGAATCTTGTTCATTTACACACCTAAGCATGATGCCATCTGGGTTCCGCCAACCCAAACCTTCTTGGGTAAGGCAATAACTAGCATTTTTGAGTCTTAAGGCCTTTCACTTGTGACCTTTGAGGTGATCAAGGAAATTGAAGTGGAGAAGGAAGTAAATAATGTTGGAATACCAGATGTTGTCAAGCTCTTGGAGTGATGGAGTCATGGAAGGTCGAGGAACATTGTTTTCAGCAATCATTTCAATGGCTTCTTCATTCTTTTGAGTGAGCATTTTAGAAAGACCTTTCCCTTTGATTAACTTGGTGGGTTTTATCTCAAGGTCATATTCTTGAATATTGGATAAACATGTGCCTCTTATTCCTAAGAAATCCTATTGAGATAGGATGTCTTTTATTGCAGCATGGGGAACATACCCTATAACTTTGGAGTAACCTATGTATGTTCTAAAGTGCTTCAAATATTTGTCCAAGGCATAGGCTTGTTTTTCCATGATTGTGTACTTTAGCTCGGAATTTTGCGATTGGTTGCTCGAAACCTTTGGAGTTCTTTTGGAGCAACACACTGGCAATGGTGTCTTCTAAGGCAAAAGAAAATATCATGAAATCTTTTTTGTAATATGGGTTAACTAAGATAGGTGCCCTAGTGATGAGTTCAACAAGGTTAGGGATGAATCTCCTTATGAAATTTATATGACCATTGAATGATTGGAGACCTTTAACATTTCTTGGAAGGGAAATCTTCTGTATAGCCTCAATTATTTTGGGGTCAATCTTGACCTCGTCTTTGTTAATGATATGACCCAAAAGTTTCCCTTCTTCAATTCCTAAATCTGACTTTGTCGGATTCAAAGAAATCCCATACTCTCTACATAGTTGAAACACTTTCCTAAGATGGTCAACATGACTGGATATTTCTTTGGAAAAAATAGTCAAATCATCCTGATATATCTCAATAATTTTGCCTATCAACTCATTGAAAGCATAATACATGGCCCTTTGAAAAGTGGCCCTAGCATTTGTAAGAACAAAATGCATTATGAGATACTCAAAAGTTTCCCAAGTGGTGGTGAATGTTGTTTTGTGTCTGTCCTCATCCTTAATAACAACCTGGTTGTATCTTGAAAATCCATCTAGCATGGACATCATTGTAGATTCAGTGACCCGTTGGAGGAGGGTCTCCATGTTGGGGAGTGGATAATTATCTTTCTGGCAGGATTTGTTAAGATTTCTAAAATCAATGCATATCCTGATACTCCCATTCTTCTTCCTTACAACAACTAAGTTGGAGCACCATGATGTATGTCGGGTGGGTGCTATAATACCTGCTGCCAGCATCTTCTCTAATTCTTGCTTGACAATAGGGGCCAATTTAGGATTTATTTTCCTAAGTTTTTGGTAGAAAGGTTTTACATTTCGCATTTCTGGTTTTAGATGGATAGTATGTTGGAAAACATCCTCCCTATAAGATTTTAGATCATCATATGTAACTGCAAATATGTCTCTATATTCTTTTACCATACTTATTAAAGCATTCCTTTCTCTTTCAGAAGTTCCTTTTCCAATTTTTATGATTTTTGGATTTGTTTCCGATCCAATGTTTACTTCAATGTAATCACCAGGTTTCAACTGGTTGATTTTATTTCTCTTCCCATCTTGCCTGTCAAAATTGTTTTCTAGCTTAGTAGATCCATGTGATACTGGGTTTATGGACTGGTTGTCTTCTCGATACTGCTTGCCTTCCTCCTGCCTATTTATCTTGAAATCTGAGAACTCATCCAAGTTATGAATAAATTTCAGAATCTGTTCATCATCTTTGAAAATTTTCCAATGGTTCATGTTGTCTGGGACTGATGGCCTATAATTAATCTCAAGGGTATAGTCTCCATTCAACATTTCTTCTAAAGGTTGGAGGGTTGAAGCCGCAACTGCCAATCTATCTGCCGCAGTGTTCTCTTCTCTATGGATTGCTTTTATGTTTAGTGCATCAAAGTAATCCATGGTGCCCATATTGCATTTCTATAACTCTTAAGCCTTTTACAGTGGCATGCAAAATTACCTTTAATCTGTTGCACTACTAAGTCAGAATCTCCTTTTAGACTAAGCATCTTTATTTTCATGTCTTTAGCAATCTCTATTCCTAGTAGGAGTGCCTCATACTCTACTACGTTGTTTGTGGCTTCAAATTCTAATCTGAAAGCAAAATTAAAGACTTTCCCTTTGGGTGATGTTAAGACTATGCCAGCTCCTTTTCCAGCTCTAGAGAAAGCACCATCAAACTTCATTTTCCATAATCCATCAACTACTTCATATTTCCTTTCTTCATGAAAAAGATCTAAGAAGGTGGAATTGATTTGGTAGGTTCCTATTTCATCAGTATTGTAGATATATTCATTTGATGGTTTCTGAGGATTCTTAACATCGTGCCTTCTTTCTTTTTCTGTGTGTAGTTTGATGAGAGAATATTTGGATGCTGGAATAGTTGCATAAGACCAGTCTAATTGTATTGACCCACCCAAAGTAGCACCCCACTTCCTAGAGAATAGCGTCCCCCACTTATCAGGAACATCTATGACAAGGATATCCATGGTGATATGGATGTTCGGATACTTGGCCAATTTAATAGGTTGGTCTTCAATCATTCCTTCAACTTTAATAGCTCTGGAATCCATGGCACATACATTCTGGTAAGGCCTAGTGGTTTTTAAGTTAAGTTACTGCATAAATTTTGTAGTCATTAAGCTTGCACTAGATCTCGAATCCAACATACAATTATGTAGAAGAAGGTCACCTATCATCAATGATACATAGAAAGGCGGGTGACCGTCTTTTCTTGTTTCCCTGGTATGTAGGATTATAGGAGGATCCTCAAAATTATTTCCATAACTTGTTGAAGGTTGCTCTACATTATCCGAGAAAGATACCTTCTTAAGGGTAGAATGTTTTGTAGGTGGAGGAGGCTTTTTAGATGCTATGGGATTTGAGGTATGCGGAGGAACATCATTAGATTGAGGATCTAACATTTTCAAAAGCTTCTCTTTTTGACCAGGAATTTTACATAGCTCTAGTACGGGAACTGAAACTTTAGTGCTAGCCAACAACTACCTAAATCAAAACTCAAAGAAACAAATTCCTTTTCATTATTAATTTCTTGAGTAGTGTTAGGAATTGTTACCTTTGGAGCAGTTTGAGTAGAAGGTCCTTCCTTTGGTCTCCTTTGATATGTCATGCCTTTGAAGTTCTGACTGTTGTTGACACTAGGTGGCATCTCACCATAAATTCTAGTTTTGTTATCATCCCTTTGACGACCTTGGTTGGCTTGAGTCCAACTATCCCTAGGATTTTCATAAGTGACCCCCACATGGTTGATGAAATCAGGCTCACTTGCAGAAGTGTTAGGACCACAACCCTTAGGATAACCATGCTCTTGAACATAGTATGCATAGTAGCAATGAGATTCCTCGTGGAAGTCTTTGCATGGCCTACAAAATGCTCTATATGACTCAACCACGTTAGCAGCGTCTAACGGATTAGGAGGCCTCTGTTCATGATTGGGAATTTTACTCTACCATGTTGGTTTCGCCAGAAAAGTTCTAGGAGGTGGTTGGGGTTGAGTTCTTTCCACATTAATGACCCGATTCTTAATTTCTTTTAATTGTGCCAAGTGCTTTTGCTCAGCTTCTTCCATATTTCTTTTCATTTCCTTTTTAATCTCTAGCATCTACTTTTCATAAGCATCCTTCATAACTCATAAAGGATCGTTGTCTTTGGTTTCAGGAGATTTTGAAGGGATTGAAGATCTAGAATATCCTTGGATGCTTGATTCTCCTGAAGACTGCATGTTCTTTTATATTTTTAGAGCCAAACATTGATTTGAAGCAATGTTGTGGGTTCCTTGTCTCTTATTTGATACTGAATATTGCCACTTAATGATTCTATGTAAAAATCAAATAAGGAAGATGTAGGAGGAGCATAAGTGACAGGGATGGAGTTAGATAATTCTGTGAACTTAGTGTTGAGTTCATCCATGGTCTCAGTATTTGAATTCTTCATGCTGGTCAAAGATGCCACTACATGTCTAGGTTCCTTTTTGCTGCCAAATTTGTGAAGGAAAGCAATTTTGAAAGCTGCTATGGTGGCGAAAGAGTTGTTTGGAAAATTGTCATACCAGTTTCTAGCTTTACCATCCAAAGGTAGAGAAAAAAGTGTCATGTATACATCTTCATGTTTGTCTGTGCCCCTGACATAGGAACCATAGTGTCTGGAAATGTTTCTGATGTGTTGCTCAGCAGATGTAGAGGCATCAGTGCCATTGAAAGTCCTGAGTTTGTCGATAGATTTTTCAGGAATGTCATGGGGTTGACCTGCTATCTGAGTGAAATTGAGCTAAGTAAAAAATTCACCCATTGTGGAAAGGAAACAATTATTGTTATTTTCTTCTAAGTTATTGTTATCTACTTCAAAAAAACTATGGATGTCTGAAATAGACTAGGATCCAAGATCTTCAAGGATCCTACTAGAAGCTAGCTTGCTAAGTCTCTTCCTAAGAACCTTTTCAGGCTAAGGATGAAACTAACCAAGCCTTCAGGATTTCTTCTAGTTCAATACCTCAGTAAATTACTTGACAGTGGAGTCGCCAGGTGGATTCAAGTCCAATTTCGGAGAGTGATTTGACTAAAACTCTAACAAAAAAGGAAAGTAAAAGAAAATGGAGTTTCCAGACATATATCAAATGTATCAAAAAGGAAAAACAAACTAGAAAAAACTAAGGTTGTCTAGGAACAAAAACGATTTGTCCCCAGCAACGGCGCCAAACATGTTGTCTGCCGAGATGTACACTAGCAGCAGAAATCTTTCAAAAGTTGTTCCCTCACTACAAGTGGGGAAAGTGTGGCCTTGGGGGAAAGCAATGAGCCAGGCACTATCACCTGAATCCCAGCTCCTCCGTTTAGGATAACTCCTAATGAAGCCAAGGGGGGTAGTCCCTACAAAGAGTTGTCTATAGCTCAATGTGTTTTAAGTATTTTTTTGATGTTTGGTGATGCGGGTGAGTGTTGTTTAGGAGTTTTGAAGATGATGAGATTGCAGCTTATGATAAACACAAAATAAAACACAATCCACGTTACGAAACAGTATATGAATTTAACAATATAATTAAAGACTTGTGAGAGATAAAGAATCCACTGATAAATCACTTAAACAAAGGACAAATGACCCCAAATGATAATGAAAAGTATAAATAAACCAGTGCCTTATGGAGTCAAACAAGTGTGTAGTGCTGGGGGATGCTGAAGATACAAGTCTTAGCTACTGTTCGCGAGATCGTTTTGCAAATTATCTTGGTAAATTGAAAGTTTTAATGGTCTTGATTATTAGGCTAAGAAAAACAAGGTAAGCAATCGACCGGAAAGGTATACTTTCAGTGGCTTCCCCTCTGATGGTATGTCGGAGCGCCCAGATGTCAAGGAGTAGGTGTCTTAAGAATTAACCACTCCAATGTCTAAGACAACAGTAACTTCCGGCCCAACCAGGTTTAGTAAATTTTCCCACTACCTGAGTATGTCTTCAATAAGTAATGCCAGTTCGTTGGTTGTGGGGGTGAAAATTTTATTACGTTATCGAAAAATTATCAAATCCAACACCTTTCTGAGTATTAGCCGAACCTTTTTAGGTTGGCAGAGCATACGGGTGTTGGATAGAAGCCAAGATAAATTATTAAAGGGGGAAGTGAGTTGGAATGTTTTAATATTTATTTGGAGCACACAATTCAACTCTCCGACAGAGAGTGCTCTTGACTTTGTCGTATGACAAGGTTCAAGAGACTTAGCTAGTCTATATGCCTAATGCAAGGAAAATGCAATACTATTATGCTCTCCGACAGAGAGTGCTCTGTACTTGGGTTATTGCAAGTTCAAGAGGCTTTCTTATTTATTAAAATAGAGGCATTTTGTGAACAAGAATGAATGTGATAGCTCAATAAGATAAAATATGAAGCAATGACAATGATATAGCAGATAAATGAAATAATTGCAAATAGAAACTAGTGTTCTATCGCAACAGGGACAAATCTAAAGGTGAAGTCAAAGTCACTTCTGCACACCACTCATGAAACTTCCAGCTTAGCTGGTCCTATGCAGTACACGGTGGGGAAAGAGAAGCAACACGCAGTGTTAATGCGGCACTTGGGATAAAATCCCAAGAGGCTTCTCAGGTCAAGACTTGAAATAAAAAGTATTCTAAGTATAGGAAATGAAATTTAATCTAGAAAATTTAGACAAGTCTAACTAAAGCATGCACGAAACAGTCTTCCCCAAATGGGGAATAAGAAACCAAAGTGTGGGAGGCCTTATCCCACCTAGCCTTTTTTATTAATGAATTTACAAGTGCCTTGGGATTTTAACCCTTGTAAGGACTTTTAAGAGAAATGAACTTTGGAAAGACTTGATACAAGCTCTTAAGAGCAAATTACAAAGGATAATAAATAATCAATGGCTTTTGTTTTGGATCGTCCTTATGGTTTATTCCCTTCTCATTGGTTTAGATCTTCTTGCCTCAAAACTTCTCAAGGTTCTCTTCTTTTTCAAGTACCTACACAAATGACTCACTTCAAGGCACCCATTAGCGTTATTTCAAAAAATCGAAAGAAAATGGAACTACTTATATATAGAAACTATCAACAAAATAAAAACTAAATAGAGATACAAGCTTTTTATCTTTTTTGAATGAGATCTAAAAGACTAAATGCAAGTAAAGAATAAACTAGATGCAAGAATTGATTAAGAGTAAAAATGCAAAAGTAAACAAAGATTTAACTAACAAGCATAAAATATGATATCTAACTACTAACTTTTGCAAAACATGAGATGAAATTCCTAAATGATAACCCTTGATAAAGAAAAAGCACTAACTTGTACGAACACTTAACAATATTAACTTTTTTGTTGTCTTTTGTGTTATGTCTAGGGCTCTTTTGGAGATGGATGAGAAAGAGAAAAGGAGCAAACTAGAAGACAAAAAAAGAAAAGGATGAAGGAGTGGAAAGAGGAGGGAGCCTAAGGTGGACAAAAGGGAGACTAGAGCAAAGGTGAAGGAACAAAAAACAAGAGGAAAGAAGGCCCTAAATGAGATGGACGAGAGGAGGTAAGGAGCAAATCAAAGGGGAAAACGAAAGGCTAAAGGAGGGCAAAAACGAAACAAGAAGAAGGCTTAGGGAGGAAAACGAATGGGTGGGGAGACAAAATAAAAAGATCAAGAAAAGAAGATGAAATTCAAAAGAAAAGCAAGAGAACCAAGTGAACACAAGGTGGGATCAACCTCCGAAGAAGGTGATCACTAGAACCACTAGCCCCAAAAACCTGCTAGCTAGCTAGATGTCCGCAAGGATGCTAATGGGAAAAAGAAGCCACCACAAAACAATGTGGCCCTTGAGATGAAATCCCAAGGTTGCTATATTAAGTCAAGACGTGGAAGTAGAATGTAGAAAGAAGATTAAAAGTTTGAGTAACCAAGTTTGATAGAAAAATGTTGTTGATGGAGGAAGAAGCAAGTCTCTTCTTTTGTGTTTCTTCTCTTGAGATGAGAAGAGCTTTGGAAACCTGCAAAGAAATTGATTAGGTACTAAGAGCCACTGATGATCAAAGATTAGTTTGATCTCCAAGCCATTCTCCACCTTGAATGAATCCTACAAAACGCTCACAATCAAACAAGCAAAACCGAACAATATACTTCTAATATGTTAGAACATAGATTGAATAATGTAATGGTTGAAATAAAGGATGAGGGGAGAGAGGTATCACCAAGACATTGTGAAAGACAACCCTAAATACTCTTGCATGGACCTCCAAATTCACTTCTTTATTAAAAAATTCAAACAAATATTACACTGAGAATTTGGCACAGTTTTCATGCTCAAAATCTCCATGAGAAGAGAGGAAGAATACCTCTCTTTTTATAACAAAGTAGAAGCATCGGGGTAACCTAAATTGAATTGGCATCTATGAGAGCCAATGACACTAGTCATCAAATCGAATTTCAATCAAATCTCCATCACAAATCCATGTCAATTAAGCTTGGAGTGCTAATCCTCCATGTAATGCGAGTTTGCATTAAGTGTAGGGTGGGGAGGTGGCCTCCACCTATGCAAGGCGCCCCCCATCCCAACTTTGGAAGTATCACCATTGAATAGCTTAAAGCCATGTGTAATATTCGAGCTCCAATGTAGATGCACGTGATCCTTCAAGGTTTTATACATTGAGAAATTAGTGGGATATCGAATGAATGCTAATAGGCACCAAGCCATGAGGTGGCTAAGGCACCTACCATGGTATTCATTTCATTCCGAACCATCCATCGAATGTTTTCCAATAGCAAAGTCAAACTCCATACTTGGATATACGTGAGCCCCTCCTTAGTTAATGTATGAGCCAATATACGGATGTCATTTGATTTACAAAGGAAAGCAAACTTTATGATTGCACACATTAAGGGAGCTGCCTACCATAGGATTTAATGCCATCAACCAACCCATTCCATATGTTCCACATGCCTAATTCGCATATCCCTTCAATGTTTATGTGAATGCATGCAAGACATGATCCTTGAGTGGTTTTAAAGCTTGGAGTTAACTCAATTTGACTTGAGATTTGGTGGTTGAGAGTGGGAGGTGGCCTCCACCTAGGAAAGGTGCCCCCACTACCATTAATGTAACTCAAACATTAACTCCTTTACCATCTAACATCTTTTCCATGTCACAAATTCGATTTTTCACATGAAGGAAGGCGAATTCTTTTGGAGTTAATCACTAGTGCTGACTGTATAGTTGATTGGATGATGACTGGGATGATTGAAATCTTCCTTAGTGCCTTGTTCCATATCATTTAGCCACTGAAAAGAATCCAATTTGGATTATTTTGGAGAGAATCGGACTTTTCTCCAATTATTAATTTTTTCAATTTAACTAATTAATAACCCTATTTTATTGGTTTTGAGGAATTATCAATTAAGAGCCTAAATAATGATCTGAAACTTAGGATAAATGCATCTAGGGTCTAAGTATGAAATTTGGCCTAGGAATAAAGCCTTCATTCACTGAAAAACATCCCCAGACGACTGACATATTACAAATTGAATTTTTCCATTTAAACTATGGAAAAATTAATTATTAAAAATAATTAAAAACCCAAATCCAATGCGTCCGGTAAAATATTTTTGGACAGTGCTTTTATTGGATGGGGACCCTATAAAATTACCATCTAAGACATACATGGTGTCTAGTAGGCTTATACACATCAGTTTTTCTCTAATAACCCCCCATGGCTCGATTTTCAAAATCGGGCATTCCAGCTTTGAAGGAAGCAGGAGAAAACCTCATCGATTATAGCTCAGCTATATGCAAAGTATAATTGACAAGGGAAAAAACTCCCTGGAATACCTTAGTTTCTTAACCAAGTCATGGGGGACCAAACCACTCAAAAATCCTACTAGCACACTTATTACAAACCCCATGGGGCCATGGTCATTTTGACTGAAAACAAAAAACTGACTAGCCAAAATTGGCTAGGCACAAAGGATGGATCATCTGATACACTGGAACACAAACATTCATCATGTTTGTCAAATGGAAGCTCAACAGATAATCCAAATATGGTACAAGTAAGTTGGTAACACTGGCCAAACATCCTAGTCTACAGGACGATCCCAAGGCTTGTAAAGTAAAAGCCATGTGGACCAGAGAGAAAATGTATAATACAGATAAGTATTCAATTTCATTCATTTCTTATTTGGAATAACGAAGGCTTTAAGTATAAGTCCTCTAATAGTTAAGCTGATGCACTATTGTTTCTTTGTTGGAAACCTTAGTGTTAGGAACCCATGTCTTTACTTTGTTAGTATATTGTTGTTGGACACATATGATTTGTAAGTCGTCCCATAGTATTTGTTGATCCATAGTTTGTGTTATTATTGTTGGCGCATATGCTTTGTAAGTCACCCATAGTTTTGTTTATCAATAGTTTGTATTGGCCCATGGTTTTGACTCATAGTATTGGAACCAAGGCTTAGTATATAACTATGTGTTGAGGCCTATGAAGGCACCGTGAAGTTAATTGTACTGAGTTTTCTCAAAGGAGGTTGCCCCCTCGCAGTGGCCTGTGATCAATATAAAAGTGATTATGAGTTCTGTTATTTCTGATATCTTGTGTATTTTCATTAATAATTTATTACAGGTTCATCTCATCTGGTATCAGAGCACTTTCTTGGGCTAGTTGGGTGGAATTGCTGCCAATTTTTTTTTCACATCTATTGCAAGTTTGGATCTGGGAATAATCCATATCCGCTTAACTGTGGGAAGTACTTGGGCATAATCCCTAAAAATCATTGTGAGGAGTACCACAGGAACCCCAAAGTAACTGGCCCATTGAGAGGACCTACCAGTGAAAAGGGCAACAACCCC
Organism: Larix kaempferi; assembly: GCA_027924585.1. Classification (NCBI taxonomy): domain Eukaryota; kingdom Viridiplantae; phylum Streptophyta; class Pinopsida; order Pinales; family Pinaceae; genus Larix; species Larix kaempferi. Next base: position 2,780,016 of record BSBM01001243.1, on the reverse strand, counting down.
TACCTGATTGACTAGTTCCCTCCTGTGAGGTAAACCAGGAGTTGTCATTTGTGGCAAAGCGGTTATCAGTTTTACCTAAGTCGTGGAGTTAGGGGTACTGCCCCAATACGCAAGCCGTTAGACAACATTGGTGGCCGAGTGAAACACCTGGACTTAGGAAGCTGAACATACCTAGGGTCCATATCTATTTTCAACTTAACTATTGTTGATGACTCCCATGTTGTTCTAGATCTATTTTGAAAGCCGTTCTAGATCCAGCCGTTTTCGATCCATTTCTAAAAAAAAAAGAGTATAAAATTATGTTTTTCCACCATATCTCCCTTGTTTTAACTATGTTTCCCTTGAAACTTCTCTAACACCCCTGCAATCCCATTCTGCATATTGCATTCCCAAGGACCGTGTCCCAAATTCCACTTCCCAACACTCGAAATCTCACATTTGTCTATTTTTAAGGTTTGCCATAACTTCTTCGATTTTTCGCCCAATCGCCTTCAAATTTTACCACAAAGTTCTTTTCCTAATTCTGCTTCTTTGTCCAACTCTGCCAAATTTTCTCATTCTTTCACCTCGCTTATGAAATACCCCTTTTCTAGTTTCCTGTCCTTTCAACAGTGTCCAAAATCTAGTCCAACCCCAATTACCCATCAGATTTTTTCCCAAATCCAAATTTTCCTTTACTAAATCAGCTTTGTTTGTGTTTTTCTATCCATTCCCAAAAAAATGAAAACTCTTGGTTCGGGTTGTCAACCATGCCGGAGAAAAAACCATGGAGGAAGCACTTCTAACCATCCAACCCAAACTCCAAGATCTGGATGAAAAATTTCTCAACCTCCATCTTCAGCATTCAGCCATGAACAATACCCGCCCGCCAGAATCTTTAGCAGCCACCGGGTTCTCCGTTTCCAACAATTTTTGTGGGCCGAAACTTGATTTTCCTTGCTTCAATGGTACTGATACGACTGGATGGATATACCGAGCAGAACAATATTTGAGTCTACATAATACTTTTGATGTCCAGAAAGTTCCACTTGCATCCTTTCATTCGGAATAGGAAGCCCTTCAATGGTACCGTTGGTACATCAAAGCTCATCCCGAGCCAAAATGGATAGATTTTTGCCAACTCCTTTTGCCACGATTTGGTCCTAGTTCTTTTGATGACTTCACAGGAGCACTCACTAAACTTCACCAAATTGGAACAGTGAGAGAGTATTAGACAGAATTTGAGAAACTGGCCAATCACACAGAAATATTATCTGATGAAATCTACAGGAGTTGTTTTATTAGTGGTCTCAAGCATGAAATCCGCTCAGAAGTCTAAATGTTCTATCCCAACACAATGATGGAAATCCTAGGGTCGGCTAAGTTGGAAGAGGACTAGATCGAAGCTCAACAACACTCCAAACCCACCTTTGTTCCCTTTAGAAATATGGGTTCCCAAAAACCTCCCATCATGCCTACTCCTCGACCAACTCCTATCAAGCATTTGTCTGAAACAGAGATGCAGGCACGCCGAGAAAAAGGGCTTTGTTAGAATTGTGATGAGAATTTCACTCGGGGACATAGATGTGTTCAACAAAAGCTCTATCTCTTGGATGTGGATTCTCCGCCTATCTCTGAACTTGGTGAAGAAGCTCCAGATACAATAGATGATCAGGCTGACATTCAACACCCGCCTGTTGACACCCCGCCCTAGATTTCTCTCCATGCTGTAAGCAACATCACAACCCCACAAACAATGCGGGTCAGGGGATACTTCAAGAAGCTCCCTCTTAACATCCTCATTGATACTGGTAGCACTCATAACTTCATTGATCCTCGAACTGCCAAACAGGATGATTGTTTTGTCCATCCTTGCTCGAACTTTGAAGTCATGGTTGCCAAAAGGGGCACCTTACCTTGCAAGGGGAAGTGTCACAATGTGCATATCTCTATGGAAGATTATAACCTACGCTCTAACATGTTTTCCTTGTCCTTAGTCGGATGTGATGTGGTTTTGGGGGTTCAATGGTTACGCACACTTGGCCCCATCTTATGGGATTTTTGTGAACTTTGGATGCAGTTCTCAGTCAATGGCACACAACACAAATTTACAGGCTTACAACTAGGGTCTCTCCTCATCATCAGTTCACATCGCCTTGAAAACATCCTTAAGAAGAATTCACATGGTGTCATCGCTCAAATCCATTCCATTCAGATGCACCCACCAATTGTCTCCATTACTTCCTTAGATAGATATGCAGGTGTCTTTGTTGCAGTAGTGGGATTGCTGCCTTCAAGAGACCTTTTTGGTAAGCATTTAGCCGCATCTACATCTCAGCAAGAAATGATGGCTATTTTGCATGCAGTACATAAGTGGCACCCATCCCTATTACGGAATTATTTATGCATCAAGACTCATCTCCAGAGTCTGGAACATTTTATGGAACAACTGGTCTCCTCCCCAACACACCGAAAATGGGTTACCCAACTCATGGGTTATTACCATACGATCACTTACAAGAAGGGTAAGGATAATATAGTGGTAGATACTCCTTCTCGCAAATTTGATGACCCAGTTTCTCTTACAGCCATTTCTCTGCTTGTTCCAAATTGGTTGCAATCTGTTCAACACGACTATCTCTTATACGAACTGCATGCTTCTTCATCGGCAGGGCACTCTGGGTTCAACAAAACCTATGACCAAGAACAATGTAACTTCTTTTGGCAGGGACTGAAAATGAAAATTCACTAGATGGTGGTTTACTGTGATACTTTCTAGGTCAACAAGGGTGAAACAAAACTCCTTTCGAGACTACTCGAACGCTTGCCCATCCCTACACAGATTTGGACAACTATTTCTACGGATTTTCTAGAAGCGCTCTAGTGGTATAGTACCAGATCTAAAAGGACACCATATGAAGCAGTATCTGGATAGGCACCGCCAATTCTTCTTCCATACACCTTTAGCAGCTCCCTAGTTCAGGAAATTGACTCAATTCTTCGAAACCATGATCAACTTCTTCTCATTCTACAGGACAATCTTCACATGGAAAGAATTCGAATGAAACAACAAGCCGATCAGCACCATTCTACGCGCACTTTCCATGCAGCTGATATGGTTCTCCTTTATCTATAGCCTTCCACACAATCCTCCCTGAAACTCAAAAGGTGCCAGTGGCCCGGAATGCAACCTGAGGATGCTATAGGGGAACCACTCCTTCAGATTCTACATCAATTTCCACATCTCAAGCTTTAAGGACAAAGATTTTTCTAAGGGAGAGGGGATGTTAGGAACCCATGTCTTTACTTTGTTAGTATATTGTTGTTGGATGCATATGCTTTGTAAGTTGTCCCGTAGTATTTGTTGATCCATATTTTGTGTTATTGTTGTTTTCGCATATGCTTTATAAGTCGCCTATAGTTTTGTTGATCCATAGTTTGTATTGGCCCATGGTTTTGACTCATAGTATTGGTGCCTAGACTTAGTAAATAAGTGTGTGCTGAGGCCTATGAAGGCACCGTGAAGTTAATTGTATTGAGCTTGCTCAAAGGAGGTTACCCCCTCAAAGTGGCCTTTGATCAATATAAAAGTGATTATGAGTTCTGTTATTTATGATATCTTGTGTATTTGCATTAATTAATTATTGTAGGTTCATCACACTTAGTCAGTGCAGGAAGCAAGGATCCCAAAAGAACGACAATTCTTGGTAAAACCAGAGAGTAACTGGTTGTGCACTAAAAATGCTTGGTAAACCCAATCGATGTGAAGGTGTACTGGTTGGGCATTAACTACTTGAATGTTATGGAGCAGCCGGCATGCTGGGAAAACATTCCTCAAATACTTGATAATAACCAGTCGGAGTACTGGCTTAGCATATTGCTAACTGGGATGTCTAATAAAACCAGTCGGCGTACTGACTTAGCATTACCTATACGAATGGTTGAGGAGTATACTGTGTGTCGACTCTCCTAAAAATCTCATCTTGAGAAGTAATGAAAGATGGTGCTAGTGGGACTGTGTGGGTCCTAGTAGCAAAGAGTTGTAGACAAACCATGTGGAGGGACTCTGTGGTTGAGAGGTCTTGAATAGACCATGGACACTAATTGTCATAGCCAAGAAAGGTAGGTCAAGCATTCACGTTAAAGTGAAAGAGGCTAAGAGCATGAAAACCACAGTGGTGGCGTGGGTTCCAGAATGGAACAAGAAAAAGAGGAGAAAAACTCTTACTGCTCTCTCTTTCCTTTTTTATTGTTGCATTTATAAAAGCAGAAAATTGTTGAATGCATGTATGGCTGAAAGTAGAGTCTGTTTATTTGCTTGAAATAAATTGTGAATGCTGAAGTAGTTAATTCTCTATGAAAGAATGGACATGAATGAGCTCATGTGCATGTTGGGAAAGCATGAAAAGTATGACAGTCTCATGGATGAAGCATGGACTACCCATGTCAATTGGGAAATTAATTGACTAATTTTAATGTTTATGTTATGCTTGGCCTAACAAAATTACAATGATGTATTTCACAGGTGAGAAAGTGAAATAATTTATTACAATTCTTGCAAAGCATGTGCTGCTTGTGAGAAGAGTGAAAGCCAGTTGTGCACCTTGACCATGGCAGTAGACCAAAGGCTATTGGACTTGGATGGAAGTCTCCTTCAAACAATTTCCAAGAACCAAGAAAATCTTGGAGAACTACTCAAGCTACAAAAGCAGCAGAATGAGTTTAACCACAAGGTTTTGCAGGATTCTATTTGTTTGCAAAGGGAGGTAAAAAACTTTATGAGCGCAATTTGTAAGGGAAATGAAAGTGGATCAATGATGAGGCATTCACCCCATCAGTCCATTAAGAAACATTCTAGGCATTAAGACTCAAAGGAATTTGAGCAGGTAAAGATGAAGTATCCAATGAAATGTTGGAAAGGTGGAGGACATCATTGCCTCTGCAACTACCCAACAGGGGAACATCAAGAGGGTAGTAGCCATAAGGTTTTCAGACTTGTGGATGAGTTGAAAGATCAGAACCAGTAGGAGAAGCTTGTGGATGCCAAAGGACTAGGTCCTGAAAGTTCAAAGTAAATGATGGAATGTAGGGCAGATCTGCAAAAAAAAATTGAAAATTTTGGACATGTAAACTGTATATGTATTCCTAAGTATTGGAACACCGAGGACAATGTTATTCTAAGGAGGAGGGGATTGTAATACCCCATTTTGACCTTTAGGATATATTAGCTTTTAATGTAAATATTGTATACATGTGATGTATGTATTCATAGCGAGGAGCTCAAGGGAAAGGCCCGGCTAGTGGATGCTCGAATTTTATTTAAACGGAAAGTATTAGATATTATGTTAGCCATGTTCTATTTAGCCATGGAACATTGTAAAAATGATGTAAATAAACATCATGCAATAAAATACAAAAACTAGCTATGGGAGAAACTGATGAGAAGGGGCCATGTGTATCCACCAGGGAGTGGTGAGGGGGTTTTTGGGATTGAGTCGTATACTGCCAAATGTCATTGTGAGAACCCATTTGACTTTCCTTGCTGACATTTAATTCTATTGTAAGGAAGTTGTTGAAGAATTCAGTCCATGGCTTCAATGGAGCATGGGCAACCCAGAAATTCGTATGACAGAGTATGGGATCTGTTTTATTGACCCACAAGTCACTCTACCTCATGGGAATGGGTTCTTCCTCATTACCATTCCATTGTTGAAGATCCCATCATCAATTTCCATCCATTATGAATGCCCAGTAGTGAGAAAAACCAAAAATCGCAACTTTGCAAGAAGCCACGTTTGGAAGAGCCATAAATGCCCAGAATTGGTATTTGACAGTGAAATTCAATGGGGGATCCATAGATATGAACCTTGGAGAAAAATCGAGAGTATTAGATACCCTGAAATCCATTGGAAAACCCAATTTTTATAGCCCAGAAAACCAGTGATGGAATTGAGTTACTTGATGACAGAATTATGAGAAATGCAAGTGTGGATGTTTGAACAGAGGATTGGATTGCTTGAATTTAGCTTGAGATGTCTGTAGCTCTGGGGTTGATCTCACTAGCTTAGCATCCTCCTCCTTTGCTTATTGCATGCTTGATAAACCCAACTGGGTGTTGGCTTAGCATGACTGTCTAAGTGAAACCATGGCTGTGAGTGAGTCCATCTAGTTCCTCCTTAGTGGATACACAACCCAACTTGGGGGTGATATCTCATCTGAAAGAATATAGGATGGATAGAGATCTATGGTTGGGTGGAACGTTTCTCTCACATAGCCAGTTGTGGGGACATTTAAATTTCAAGATAAGTATTCTTGTGGTTGAGTTATGTTAATTCTATGCTATGCAATGTTTTAATTAATGACTATTGTTTATATGTTAAACGATTGATGATACTATGTGCATATATAGTGTTTAATTGCGTTGTGTTTGCCGAGTATGAATATGTATGCACAAGTTTTATTTATCCATGCATTTTTTAGAATTTTGAATAGGGATGATATTGTCAATAAGCCCGGTATGCTGGTCATGTTCGCTCCCTTGCATCAGATTGATGGGAGGGGATGTGACAGGCCACCTCCTTGAAGTAACCAGTGCCATAGGAATCATTTGTGGCATCAACATCTCAAAATTTTCTTGAATATTAGGCTATATAATCACTTTGTTCATTATTATACATAAATTCCTAAATATATAGGAGTATGTCCTAAAACCTAAATGACATGATTAATATCCTTTAACTTATTCAATATCCTAAGTGTCATTTATTATTTATCTAGAACAAATACTAACACTTAATTTTATTTAGGTACATAAGTTAACATCGATCATTATATCTAAGAATGTAGATTTTCATAGTATCTCATAATTATGATTTTCCATAAGTAAATAGTTCTTACGTTTTAAATTGTTCAAAACATAAAACATACTTTACATCCAAAGAATCTTTCACAACTAGCCATTATATTCCATCATCCACCTTAATGACCAATCGATGAACTTTTACACCAAGCTTGTCATGAATTTTACAAATTTGTCCATTAATGAAGGCTCAATAAAGACACCATCTAGTTGCACCTTAGAAGAACCATAAAAAACTATTGAACATTCTTCGAGTTGAAGTTTTGCTGAAACTTTATATGCTTCGTCTTCAAATGGAAAACTAGATTTTTCACCTACTTCCCTGGATTACACAATTAGGTCTCCTCGGCCTTGGGTAATCCACTAACAAAAAATTCTCAAAGAGTCCATTAGCCCCTTCAGGATGATTAAGTACTCAAATTAGGAGGCTCTTGCTCCTCTCACCTCCCTTTTATCCTTGAATTCTAGTTCCAACACCAATTGATATTTTCTTATCAAGATTCACTTATGTACTCATTTTGTGTCTTCATATTTTTCTTTCTTGGAATGATCTATTAACTCTCTACAAAAATTTTCTTAGAGATTAGATAATTTCAGGTGATTTTTATTGTAGCTATACAATATGCTTTTGTACCACCAATAGTTATTATGCTAATTGTACTTTTCCAACAAGCTACAATGTAATCAATTGAGGCTGAAATAAAACCTGTCAAGGAGCATCTCATCTAAGCACCGCACCACCCACTTGGAAAATAGAAATCTTCACTAGGTGGAAACATCAATCAACCAAATCCCTCCTTCATCCTTGGCCATAATACACATGTCCCAAGTAACCAATGGAAAACCCTTTTCCCCACAATAATTTGACCAAAACTAGGACTATGGATCAACTTCTTGAGAATAACAACATCCCTCTTCCAGATGGAACAAGGATAAAGGAAGGAGGTTCAAACTCAAAATACAAGGAAATAATTCATGCTTTGATTGCCAACACATCAAGATATTCCTCTTTCATCATTGATTAATTATGGGGCATCCAAACATATGGTTTCCACAAGAGAGCCTTTTTCCTCTCTTGATTCCTCTAGTGGTCCTATAATTGTGTTGGGAGATGACTCATAAACTACATCCAAAGAAAGGGTCGAATAGATCTAGACCATGGCTCTTTCTCAAATGTCTTGTTTGTCCTTGGTCTAGCTGCCAACCTCCTCTTAGTGTATAAGCTGACTCATACTAGGTCTCCTAAGAAATTCGTCTTTACCCCAAATGATGTGGTCCATAAATATTTGAAATTTCTACTGGTATGTTAAAATTTGAGCATTAATTCACAATACTCTTGTATCTTTACTGAGAGAATAACATATACAGTATATCAATGCATAACAATCACAATAAGCATGACAAGCATCACAAGAATCAAAAGCATGAGAGACAAGAGACACAGAGTTTCTGTGGGGAAAACCCTAAGGTGAAAAACCCCACAACTTCCTCAGAGATAGAGAGAGCAATGGCTCAACCAATGTACAACCAAAATACACTTGAGATATTCTCCTAGAGCAGATGATCCTCCTCATCACTAGTGCGCCACTTTCTAAGTGAGAGAAGTGTGTCTTTCCGAATGATCCAAATAGAGATCTCTCAATCTCTATTTATACTTAACCTATTTGCCCAATGACCTTATGGGGCTGACTTGTCTATCTAGATACATTCACAATATAAGATATATTTTAGGGCCGACCCCACACATGGTGGTCTAATAACCCATTGGCAAGTACACACACTTGCGACACTTGTCAATCCACATGACGACACTTCCTTATAGAGGAATAACACATCTCTTATAAGGGTACAATAAATATATATGAAATACATAGATGAAATACATTTCGAAGTTACATATACATCAACACTCCCTCTTAACTAGGAAGGTATTTATCAGCATAGTTCTGCTAGACAAGTCTTCTTCTCAGGATCATCGTCATCGATGCATCGTCGTCATCGTCATCACTGCTGCTGCTATCTCAACCAATCTCTAACTCTACTCATCATAGGAAGTTCTACAGAGCCAGTCCTTTTTCATACTAGATGTAGGCCCACCACCTATAGGTCTTCATCATCTGTGCGAACGGTCTGATAGAGGTGGCCTCTCAGGACTAATTTTATGTGCAGATGCAATATCGGAAAGAGTATCCTAGGAACATTTATGTGCCTAAGCATGACCGGAAAGATCTCCTACGACTGATTACATGCATCTCCTCCACAATACCTTTAAAGAGAATTGCAGGAACATTTATGTGCCGCAACTCGACCGGAAAGATCTCTAAAGAGCATCCCAGGACTTATTACGAGCATACAGCTCAACCTCTTGGATCTCCAGGACTGATTACATGTGGATAGACAAAACCTTTAAAGAGCATCCTAGGAACATTTATGTGCCACAGCACGACCGGAAAGATCTCTAAAGAGCATCCCAGGACTAATTACGAGCACACAACTCAACCTCTCGGATCTCCAGGACTGATTACATGTCTCCATAGTAATACCTCATCCCAGGAATGATTACGAGCACACAGCTCAACCTATTGGATATCTGAGGACTGATTACATACTACATAGCAATACCAGAAAGAGTACCCCAGGAACATTTATGTGCCGCGGCATGACCGGCAAGATCTCCCAGGACTGATTGCATGCTATTTGCACAAGCTGCCACATATCATCTCTGACCTCCAAGTATCAACCTGGTACTCATGATCGAACGGATCATCATCGGATGAGGCATCATCCTAATGCCCATGATCATACAGATCATCATCACTTGTACCATCTTGGTACCTATCATCTGGAGAAACATCTTGAAGCTCATCATCATGATCAACCTGATCATACAATGCATCCACCTGATGCACACTAAGTATCTACCTGATACATATCATCATACATGATCCACCTGATAAAAATAAAAATACATGATACATATCAACATACATGATCTACCTGATCATACAATGTATCCACCTGATACAGATACATGGTCCAAGCATCCAACATGATGCATATACAAATACATACAAATGATCCAACCGATCATATCCATCATCCAACATGATGCGTACATACATATAAATGATCCAACTGATCATATCCAGCATCAACACGATGCGTACATAAATACAAATATAAATGATCCAACTGATCATATCCAACATCAACACGATGCGTACATACATACAAATATAAATGATCCAACTGATCATATCTAGCATCCAACATGATGCATATACAGAGCAGTAACTAGAGCATCGTCCTAATACTCATCATCTAGCGCTTACATCCACAGCCATGTGAAGGATCCTCCTTCCAGCATGCTTGGGATGGCTTCAGCAAATGTGTCCATCACTTCTTCCTCAAAGTGTCATTGATCTGAAGAACACCAAGCCTCTCCTTGAAGTACTTCAAACTTCACCCTGGCCAGTGGCTTCGTCAGCACATCTGCAATCTACTCGTCCATCGCAACATACAGGAGCTTCACAGCTCCTCTCTGTACCATATCCCTGATATAGTGATATTTGATCTCTATGTGTTTCGACCTGTCATGAAACACTGGGTTCTCATACAGCTTCACACAACTCTGGTTATCGCAGAATATACCAGTATCATCCAATGGGAGATCAAATAACTTAGACAATAGCTTTTGTAGCCATACTGCCTCACAAATAGCTGAATAGGCTGTAACATACTTTTCCTCAGCTGTACCAGTGCTATGCAGGACTGCTTCCTGCTGAACCAAGAGATCACACCTGATCCCATACTGAAGCAGCACCCAGATGTGCTCTTCCTATCTACAGCACTGCCAGCCCAATCTGAATCAACATAACCCTACAAGTTAAACTTTTGATTCGCTTCATACTTGAGCCCATAATCCACTATATGCTTTAGGTACCTCAGAACATGTTTTACAGCAACCAGATGAACACTCCTCGGATCCGTCAGGAACTGGCTCAATGTGTTCACTGCAAAGCAAATATCTGGTCTCGTGTTCATCAGGTACATCAAGGACCCAATCATCTGACAATACATAGAGACATCAACCGGCTCAGATGAAGCATCACATAGAAGATTTAGATTCTATGCCATGGGTGTGGCCATGGCCTTGCAATCCATCATCCCAAATCTCTTCAGAATATCTACTGTGTACTTCCCTTGACCAAGGAAGATCCCACCTAAATTCTGCCACACCTCCATACTTAGGAAATAATGCATCATTCCCAAATCTTTCATATCGAACTTAGCAGCAAGCTTCCTCTTAGTATTTGAAATCAATATGTCATCTCCTATTACAAATAAGTCATCCACATACATGAGTAGAATCACATGATTCCCTTCCTCAACCTGGTAGTAAAGGTTCGAATCCGCTTGACTCTTGGTAAAGCCCAGGCTAGATAGGAAACTGTCCATCCTACCATACCAAGTTATGAGAGTTTGCTTCAAGCCATACAAGGCTTTCTTCAATCTGCACACATGTGACTCCCTGTCAGGTCTTGGGACTGCATCCCAAACATCTTCTTCATGATCGACTGATCATGGCATTCCATTTCTTCATCCCAGATCCTGGGAACTTCAATATCTTCAATATCTTCAATAGATATCTTTGTTGCTAGAACAAATGTTGTAGTCCTTTTTTAGGTGAAGATATACGGTCTTTCCTACAAAACAAGTTAAATTGCATGATTATAAACATCTCATAATTTTTAGAATAGATTCTTTACACATAAAGAAATATGTCATGCAGTCATGCAGTTATCTTAGCCAATGCTTTAATACAACATTTATCCATGTTCCACAACTTTCTAGATTTTTTCCAGTCTCTACCAGAACATTGTTAAGAGTTTGCACTACTCCCAACATGTCAGCAAAGAGGTTTCATTCTAGATAAGTAGCACAGGAATGTTGTACAGTGCCATAGGCCACTTACCCATCACATGCATATTAGTAGTATACTGTTCATTAATGCAATCATTCTAATATGCACAATACATCTCCTAAGTCTAGGAACACAAGCATAACATTATTTAAACAAACAAAATAGGCAAGAAATAATAATTGAAATACTTATCTTTGTTTGTTTGTTGGGTGGACTCCCTCTGAGTCTTTGCTTCCTAGCAGGAGCTGCTGAAGTAGCTTCTTCTACACCTTTCTGTTGTGGAATGTAGGAAGATAGTCAACTCCCTCTAAAAATATGCATCCTTGCAGGAGCTGTAGGAGTGTGCTCCCTCTTGATCTTTGCTTCCTGGATTACCTATCCTTGAACTTATATTCTTCCTTGCTGACATCAATCTTCTTTAACCTTGTAAAGTATATTCTGTAAGCCTTCGAGCTTTCACTGTAGCCCACAAAGATACCCTTCTTTCCTGAAGGATCTAGTTTAGTCCTCTTTTCCTTTGGGACATGAGTGTATACTAGACAACCAAATATTCTGAGATGGATGACTTTAAGTTTCTTACTACAAAAGACCTCTTCTGGTGTCTTGTTGTCCAATATCTTGTGGGGTGTTCTATTCTGCACATATACAATTGTTCTAGCTGCTTCTGCCCATAGATGCATAGGTAGATCCTGGTCATGCAGCATTTCCCTTGTTGCTTCCATGATTGTTCTGTTCTTTCTTTCTGCAACTCCATTCTGTTGAGGATTATAAGGAGCAGTCAACTCACTCTTAATCCCTGAATCACTACAAAGCTTCTTGAATTCACCTGAGGTGAATTCTCCACCATTGTCAGATCTGAATGTTTTGATCTTTTTGTCAGTTTGATTCTCCATCAAGGTTTTGAATTCCTTGAACTTATCAAACACCTCATCTTTGTTTTTCAATAAGTATACCCAAGTCTTCCTAGAGAAGTCATCAATAAATGAGACATAGTAAACATACCCACTTAGAGAACTGGATGACATAGGACCACATACATCTGAGTGGATGATTTCCAAGATATCTTTTGCCTTGCTTTCACTACTTGGGAAAGCCTTCTTAATATTCTTACCTTTTGCACATCCTTTGCAAACACCTTCATGTTTGGTCTTGATTTCAGGAAGACCCTCTACAGCCTTGCTTGCAATTGGAAGTTCCCTATAGTGCATATCAGCAAGTCTTCTATGCCAAAGTTCACTTGGCTCCATGGATTCATGCACCATGGCATGTTCAGGCTGTCCTTTTAATTTATACAAACCTCCCTCTTGCTCTCCAATCACAACTGCATCATCTATGGTCTTTCCCTTTGACCACATTAGGACTTGGCCATCCACAAATCCAACCCTCATACCTTTTGTATCCAATGCAGAGATGGAGAGTAAGTTCTTCTTGAGCCCAGGTACATAAAGGACTTCTTTCATCTTCAAAGATTTTTTAGAAGGGCTTCACCACTTCCTTTGATGGGATATTGATAATCATCCCCAAGTTTCACTTTATGGGGTGATTCATGTTCAGACAGATTTACAAAGGATTCTTTAAACCCAGTCATGTGTTTGGAAGCCCCATTGTCAATTAACCAATCATTACAACCATGAGAGATAGTACCTGTGAGAGTAGAGATTAGAACATACTCTTCTTCACTTGATGAGTCATCATTACTATCATCACTTTCTGCCCTAGCCTTCTTCTTTGGAAGTTCATCATCTTTGGCAGCATGAGCATGGTACCTTCTTTTGTTACCCTTCTTCTTCTTGCTGGAGTTATTGTAGTTTTGTTTGTCCCTTTTGTTCTTGGGACATTCTGAAGCAATGTGACCCTTCTCATTACAAGTGAAACACCTTAAATCTTTCTTGTCTTTGTGAAAATGATGAGAATATTTCTTCTTGTGATGGGATGGCTCCCTCTTGAACTTGCCCTTCTTAGTGTGAGCTATGAGAACTTGATCTTCATTTCCCATCTTCTCTTCTCTTGACACAAGCCTTGCTTCTTCTTGAGAACATTCCTTCCATAATCTGCTGAAGGAGATTAACTTCTTTTTGGCACAGATCCCCTGGATAAAAGAGTCCCATGACCTAGGTAGGCCATTCAAAGTAGTCATAACAATTTCACCATTATCCACCATTTCATCTACAGCTTCAAGTTGTTCCTTGATCTGAGAGACCTTGGAGAAATAGGATTGAATGGTTTCTCCATTCGACATCTTGAACCCTTTCAATTGATTCCGCAGGGTGATCTTCCGATTTATGTTTTTTCCTTCAAATAGCTTGGTCAAAGAGTCAAACATAGCCTTGGGTGAATTTAGAGAAGACACATGGGGTATGAGATGGTCTTTCATAGAATCAACAATGATTCTCTTTGCCTTGACCAAGTTCTTCTTATGCAATACCTTAGCCTCTTCATCCTCTGGGATAGGGATGTCTTCTTTTATATATGAGTCCAACTCATTCTCTTCCAGGATTAACCCAATCCTATACTTCCAAGCTCGGAAGTTATCATCCCCTTCAAGCTTGTCCTCAAGCTTGGTGTGGTGAGACATCTTAAAGAGTACTTCAAATGAAATAGAAAATATTTAGGTCTTACCACTTGAAATGCTGAAAACTGGATCTGGTCCCGGATTAGGGTTTGTCGAAAAAACCCTAAAAATTCAAAATGTGAATTTCAACTTTCTGAAAGGATAGAAAGATGCGCCTTGATGAGCTGATAAGCTTGTTGTATTCAGAATTTGAGATCAGCAAAGCTTTACCCTTCAGATTTGCTTTTTTTTCCTCCCGGGTTCACTCGAGAGAGCCCTGAATTAGGGTTTGAGTTTCCTGGAGATCTACACAGCCAAAAATCTTGATCCAAAGCTCTAAACTTTGATTTTTGTAAGGAGCTTCCAGCTATGGCTTCAGACTTCATAAATTCCTATTTTTGTGGAAACCCTAATTTTTAGGGCCAAATCTGAAAATGCTCAGAATTGAATTTTGATTGGACATATAGATTCTTCTTGATGAGTAGAGTCAATCTACTATACTACTTTTCCAAAAACTGTGGAGAGAAACCCAATAAACAAGAAACACAAGTTTCTTTCAGTGCAAAATGTCTTCTTCTCAAGTTAGCTCTGATACCATGTTAAAATTTGAGCATTAATTCAGAATACTCTTGGATATTTACTGAGAGAATAAAATATACAGTATATCAATGCATACAATCACAATAAGCATGACAAGCATCACAAGAATCAAAAGCATGAGAGACAAGAGACACAGAGTTTCCGTGGGGAAAATCCTAAGGTGAAAAACCCCACAACTTCCTCAGAGATAGAGAGAGCAATGGCTCAACCAAAATACACTTGAGATAGTCTCCTAGAGCCGATGATCCTCCTTCTCACTAGTGTGCCACTTTTTGAGTGAGAGAAGTGTGTCTTTCCGAATGATCCAAATAGAGATCTCACGATCTCTATTTATACTTAACATGTTTTTCCCAGTGACCTTATGGGGCCGACTTGTCTATCTAGATACATCTACAATATAATATATATTTTAGGGCCGACCCCACACATGGTGGTCTAATAACCCATAGGCAAGTACACACACTTGCGACACTTGTTAATCCACATGACAACACTTCTTTATAGAGGAATAACACATCTCTTATAAGGGTACAATAAATATATATGAAATACATAGATGAAATACATTCTGAAACTACATATACATCAACATGGTAGAGTTGTTACCATAGGTATTGTTGATCATAGCTCAAAAGTCTACAAGTTTTCCCATTTTTTTCCTTTCTCATCACCTTTTGAACTCCTTAGACATGCCAATGAGGCCAACAAACTATGGCATGATATATTTGGCCACCTTAACTACAAATATCTACATGATTTGCATGATAACAGCATGGTTATAGGGCTTCCAAACATAAAATTTTTCGAAGGAATTTGTCAGGGCTACATCCTTGGAAAACACCCTGAGCACAAGTATGAGAAAGCTATAAATGAGAGAAACTTCGTAGCCCTTGAGCTAATCCAAAATGATATATCAAGTCCATTCAATAATTTTTCCTTGAATAATTCCAAACATGTCTTAACCTTCATTGATGATTACTTAAAATTCTGTTGGGTTTTCTTTCTCAAATTCAATTCAAAATTACTTGTTTTTTCCAATATTTTTAAAGCCTACATTGAGAATCTATCTAGTAGGAAGATCAAATTCCTTATAACATACAATGGGGGGGGGGAATATATCAAGTCTGATTTTCAGTAGCTTTGTGTTGATGTTGGCATTCAAATGCAACATATAGTTCCCTACACACCTCAACAAAATGGTGTGGTTGAGCGTAAGAATAGATCTCTCAAGGAGATGGCCACTTGCATGTTGGAGTCCAAGTCTTTGTCTCCAAGACTCTGGTATGAAGCCATAAATTGTGAATCCTATATTCATAATAGGGTTCCACACAAATCCTTGAAATTTATCACTCCTTTTGAATCTTGGAGTGGACACAAGCTTGATGTGTCTCATTTTAGAATTGTTGTCTCAAAGGCATGGGCTAGAATATCTCCTAAGAAGAGAAGGATTTGCATCCCCAAAACAAAGCATGCATATTTTTTGGCTATATTGAAGACTCCAAGGGTTAAAAATTTCTCAATCTGATCACTCAAAAATATGTCATTGAAAGGAGTGTCCAATTTGAAGAAGAACCCTTGTAGGAAGTTGAAATTGGAGAATCCTCAAAACCACCATATGTTGAAGTAAGTGAAGCTTCTAATGATTTTTTTTATTTTCATTCTAATGATGATGAAAAACACATGATTCCAAATCCAAGGTCACCTACAATGCCTAAGTGGGATGCAAAAACAATTGAATCTGCTAGAGAACTTGTGGGTGATCCACAAGATCCTAGGAGGACTAGATCTCAGTTTGAGAATGTTCTTTCTATAAAAGATCCTTATTTTCCTGAGAAGCGTCTTTTGATTGTTGAATTTGATCCTAAATCATATGAAGAATACTCACAAGAAACTAGATGGAAATTTTCCATGGATGAGGAGTTTTAGTCTCTTCAAAAGAATGAAACTTGGGAGCTAGTTTCACTCTCACTTGGAACAAAGATAGTCAAGTGTAAATGGACCTTTCAAACAAAGATGGTGGTTGATTCTAATGCAGTCAAGTACAAAACAAGGTTGGTGGCTAAGGGATTCCGACAATTCCAAGTTCTATCTCTTGTTGGAAAGCCTTAGGCTCTCAGTATTTAGCCCCTTCAGTTACATTACTTACCGCTTTTGACGGGAGATATTTCCATCCACATGGAATCTTACCCTCTTTTGAGATCCACCTGGTGGGAAAAGTGGTGTCAATAGAGGTGGAAGTTGTAGACGCTTCTCTTATTTACAACTTGTTGTTGGGAATAAGTTCGACGTATACAATGCAATCCATTCCTTCGTCCGAGTTTCAGGTACTTATGTTCCCCTATGAAGGAAATATCGTCATGATTGACTAAGTCTCCTTTTCCCAGAAAAATAATACAACCCCTTCATATTTGAATATCCCATTGATTGATCAAGACTGTCCTCCTAGTGATATTTTGGGAGTAGGTATGTACTCATCGTTGATGGGCACATTTGATTTACCCTCTCTGGTGAATTATATTGGTTCAATGAGTAACTCTAATATGTCATCTAAGTAGGACTTCATGGTTGTTCACAAAACTGATCCTTGGATCCTTCCTACTCAATAGGAACCAATTTTGTCCCTATCTGTTGCATAAGTGAATTATCAAGATTGACAAAACTCTGCGATAGATTATAATTTTACTCCTTCAGTCTCCATGGATTTGGATATCGACTATGCACCTGCATCAACAATAGACTCTACCCATTCCTTTGATTGTTTAGACACTATTTTACCATCAGGTGAAGCTATCCTGGAAGCTATGATAGGTCTGGATCAAACTTGGGAACATATGCATCACAGATCCTATTTCCTTCCAGATCTAAACATGAAAATCGATAATGGAGAGTTCTTCGTGAGACCTGGTGGAAATATTGACGTGTCCATCAATCCTTTAATGAAATAAGGGATTTTCGTTGAAGGTAATATGGCTAATATTTCAACAGCAATCCCAATCAATATTTCCACCAAACCGAATGTCATGGAAACCATTTTCATTGGCGCAAATTTTTCTCTGCAATAGATTAGTTTGTACACCAACTTATTTAAAGAATTCCATGATGTTTTCTCCTAGTCATATGAGGAGATTTGAGGAATCGACCCTTCCATCATCGAACACATCATCACAACATATCGTAATGCAAAACCAGTTCAACAAAAATTTTGTCCAGTTAATCCTAGAAAAGTTGTTCCATCAAGGCTGAGGTTGAAAAGCTCCTCAAAGTCAGCTTCATTTATCCTATCGACATGACGAAATGGGTGTATACCCCAGTTCCGGTTGATAAAAATCAAGGTACCATACGCATGTGCACATATTTAAGGGGCCTTAATAATTCTTTTCTGAAAGACAACTATCCCACGCCATTTATTGATCAAATAATAGATCCATGTGCAGACCATGAAATATTTTATTTCATGGATGGATGTTCGAGATATAACCAAATTCAAATCAAACCCGAAGACTAGCCTAAGACAACTTTCATATGCCCCTGGGGTACCTTTGCATATAGGAAAATGTCGTTCGGATTGAAGAATGTTGGAGCCACTTTCCAGTGCGCTATGAACTTTCCTTTTCATGACATCAAACACATGGTTGAACCTTACTTGGATGATTTACCTGCACGATCTTGAAAGAGAAGAGATCATCCAAAACACTTATGACTTGTGTTTGAACGATGTAGACAGTACAAGATTCAGTTAAATACCAATAAATGTGTTTTTTTGCATCGACTCTGGAAAACTATTAAGTTTTATTGCATCAAATTGATATATCATGGTCGATCCATTTAAAGTCGAGGCCATTGTCAAATTGCCTCCTCCTCACAATATCTGACAACTTCAAATTTTAAAAGGAATCTCCAATTTTCTTAGATGTTTTATCATTAACTATGCAAAAATTACTAAAGGTTTCATGCGACTGCTTAGACAAGATACCCAATTCTTCTGGGACGAGGCTGCACAAAACTCTTTTGAGGATTTGAAAAAAACACTATTGTCAGGCCCCCTTGTTGGTACCGTTAGATTACACCCTATACTTTATTCTATTTCTTGTCGCATCTGATTCCACAGTTGGTATTGTCTTGGTTCAGGAAGATGAAAAAATCCAAGAGCATGTCACTTACTACCTTTCTCGCATGCTTGTAACACCTAAACCAAAGTACTCGCGCATCGAGAAATTGACACTAGTCGCGTTGTATGTCATTCATAGATTACGTCGCTATATTTTACTGCATACTACTATAGTGATTGCGGATGACAATCCTTTCCAATATGTTTTAACCCGACATATCATCGGGTTTAAATTCAACAAATGGATTGCCATTCTTCATGAGTTTGATCTTACCTTTCAATCCACAAAGTCAAAGAAGTCATTAGTGTTTGCAGAACTGATATCTGAATTTCCTAGTGGTGTAGAGTATGATGAAGAAGATACTTCATTCCCCGATGAACATATATTCCTCATTGCAACCTCTGATCCATGGTATGCAGATATTTTAATCTATCTCCATACTTTGAACTGTCCACTGAATTTCTCTAGAGAAGAACGATGAAAACTCAAGAATCATACCAATAACTACCTCATCATTTCTTATACACTATACAGAGGAGGGGTAGATTCAATATTACTTCATTGTTTACGTCTGGACGAAGCTAATTTAGTATTGAATGATTCCCATAGTGGAGCATGTGGGGGTCATATTTATGGGTGGGAAACAACACAGAAAATACTTCATGCTGGGTATTTTTGGCCCACCATATTCAAATATTGTGTGGAAGCCATCTCTTCTAGGGGGCATCAGTACATTATCATTGTCGTCAACTAATTTACCAAGTGGGAGGAGGCAATTCCAACTGTGAAGGAGGATGGTGAAACTGCAACCCATTTTGTATTCAATCAGTTCACTTCCAGGTTCGACATCCCCAAAGAGATTGTCGCCGACCATGGTAGACATTTTCAGAATCATATGATAACAAATTTGACCACTACGCTAGGGTTTATATAGGATCACTTGTCTCATTTCTATCTACAAGTGAATGGACAAGTTGAAGCAATTAACAAGACTTTAAAAACCATTCTTCAGCGCACTAGCAAAGCTAGTAGGTCAAACTGGCACATTATGTTGTATCCAACTCTTTGGGAATATCGTTCTAATGCCAAGACTAATACTGGTTTCTCACCATTCCCCGTTCTGCACTTTGTAAGTTGGTGTTTCATATTCACCAATAGGCCGAACCACAATCAAATATAACATTGCATAGACATTCCACACCAATCTGCATATAGCTTCGGGAATCTAAAGGTTGGGCCGCACTGCCACTGATCCTGTTTATGGTACTCAGGATCACTTTCAAAGAAAAGTTGGATAGTTGTCCAATCGGCACTTGACTGCCACTCTTTCCATCCCTCCTATGCAATAGGTATTGATATAATCTTGCACCAACAAGGCTCCAACATCTCTAAATGTGCCTTTGACATTTACTACCTCTCCTCGATGGGATAGTTCAGTAATGAAGTAGATATCATCCACCGTGATATCTATCGTCTACCCTTGGAGATTGAACATCCCCTGATCTTGATCCCAATATTGCACTTACATTTGGAGTAAGTGGGATTGTTCCCTCATGTTTGATGTGCAGAAAAATTTGAGAGTACCACACCGTCTTAAGGCATTTAAAGTCAATGGGTCCCCCATGGCTATTCTATCCATGGTATCATGCTCTCTTTATCTCCAAGTGAGCACCATACATATATTTGCATCCATCATTTTGCATTAGTTTATAGTTTTTTTAACCATTTTGTGCCACCTGTGGTTCCTTTTAACATAGAGGCGAGTACCCGCGAGTTGAGTCCACTCCAACCTGTGGCTATTTCGCGTACCTGCAAGCAACATAATGCGAAATAGTCCTCCAGATTGATCATATGCAACGTCCAAAGTCATAGGTTTTTTTCTCTTCTCCAAAGTGTACAGTGGTAAATATGGGTAATTTTTTTTTCCTATTTATAGAAAATATTTTTGATTTTTTACCCACTTTATATAGTTTCTAACCCCTTTTTGTTATTTTTCTTAATCTAAAATGACTAATGAAGTTATTTTGAATAGGTAAAAGTACAAGAAGGATATTTTTACACAAATGTGTCCACACTAGTGTTCTATAAAACGTTTGGATCCCCATGGAATGTCGATTTAGATCATTGCATTGCATCTATACCTCGTCATTTTTATTCCCTAAGACCTCCTTTTTCACCATGGACTATGATTTTTACCCCCATTTTTACCCTCCATTGTTGTTGTTCATCCATGGTTAGGACTTTCCTGAAACATGGGTCACCCTAGATAGGAAACTATGTCACAATGGTGCCCATGTTGCTGCTACCATTTTGGGAACGTGTCACTCATCATGCATCATTTTGTTACTTTCCCATCCCTATGGAGTTCCTTCATGTTCTTGTTAGACTCCTTAAAATTAACAAGATTTCCAAGCATACTTGTCTTGTTCAGACTCGTTAAAGGACTTGAATAGACATACACTTAGATATAAGTTTACCCCTTTTCTGGATCTTAGTGGATTATTTACGAAAAAGGTAAACTCTAGTTCTTCCGACTAGAAGAGTCATCTCTCGTATACTTTTACACTTTTTTGGGTAAGGAGGCTAACTTTATGAAAAAGTACCTTATGGAGTTCTTGTTTAAGCTTTTTAGACTCCCTAAATATGAAAACACCGGTGAGCACATACCGACTCGGGCTCGATATTAAAATCCACAAGTAGGTGTATGGAGTTCTTGTTTATGTTTTTCAGACTCCTTAAACATGAAAACATTGGTGATCACGAATAGAACCAGGCTCGATATTAAAATCCACTGATTGATAACCTATCGACTAGTAGCCTATCTCTTCTTCAAACTCATTAAAAATGAAGAAAGTCTTGATTTTCCCTCCCATGGACTCGTTAAATTACACATGGTTGGACCTGTATCAAGCAGTCTTCTCTCTCTTCTTCAATCTTGTTCAAAATGAAGGTCTTTTGAGTTTACTTTCTTGCACTCGTTAAAATTTAACAATAAAGACACTATCAAGCTTCCTTTTTAATATTTTTCATGCTCGTTAAAAAAAAGGAAAGGGCATTTAAAAAGAGAAGGAAAATAAAACCTTTGCCATTCATTCATCATATGATAGCAAGTCTAATCTATCCTTGAACACAACACTTCCATTGAGTCAATGGGTCTTAGTTTTTGCTTTAGGATTTAACCTGATTCCAGAGTTGTGTACTCCTCCGATTGGTTACTCTTCTGATCATATCGAGAGTTGGTTGTATGTCCTACATGGAAAACTTATACCATGTTTCTTGTCTATCCAAATCTTCCTAAGTCACTCTACTATGGTGCTCAATGTTCAAGGATTACCCCTGTGTCGGCTACTCTGCAGTTTATCTTGACTCCTCATGTCGGCCATCCCTCATCTCAGTCTTGTTTCAACTCAATATCTCAGTGTTCCTCATGTGATATGATGAAGTATACCTAAATTCCTTCCTTCTGACGGTTCTATTCCTATCAACATCAACAAATTTTTCTATGGGAAGTGGACTTAGAGTTCTCAATTAGTACCTTGATATTTGTAGTCATTAGTGGCAGATCATCTCGCTGTTGAGATATGGGAATACATCAATGTCCCTTACTTGACATATTCTTCAAGTGTTAGGCTTCAAGACCCCTTATTCACACTTGTAATAATGTACTAATAACCTTGGACTCCATTTTCATTATTGGTGGGTGTCCTCGTGTTTGTTAATGGTTTTCATCATTAAGAGGTAATCAAACGAAACCCTCCATGTTCGAATTCAACTCCTTTATTCACATGGATTAGGATTTGTACTTTTATAGATGGTTGGTTTGTACTTTCCTTTTTTATCACCCAATCTATGTAAGACTGAGCCTTACTTATATTGGCTCCTCATGAGACATATATCCAGTTTTTTATGGCTATGATCTCCTTTTGACATGGATCCATGCTTGTATTTTAGTGGCCATGATATGTACATATTTTCTACATATGTATTGGAGATCGTGTTCTATCATTTTTAACATATCCTTATGTCAATATTGTAATTATCTCTCATAGTCCTTCACTTCTCGGTTTGTAATGCAATTCGCCATCATTACCCTTCTGACCTCATGCATTAGGGGGCATTTGTTATTAGTTAGATTGGCACTTTCACGTTTGTGATGAGATTGCATTGTCGGTCACACGAAAGGATATTATGGATGGAAGAACCTCACTATAGATGCATTTGATATGAACCTTACAATACCACCTCCAGTTTATCTATTTTGTGAAGTATTTTAAGACTTAACCACGACTCTCACAACTGTCAACTTGCGGGTCACCCACTGGAGCTCCATTTGAACACCCATGGTTTTTACCTAAAAAGTTGCACCCATTAGTTGTTTGATACTAGACTCGCGATTCACTCTCTTGTTGTCAAGATATATACTTGTAGGTATCTCTTAAAATCATGAAAAAATATATTAAAAATCGAATTAGGTATATTTATGGTAGTTACCCTGACCACCATAACTTCCTCAATCATTTACCTTTCAAGCCTATCCTATCATACGTTGTTATAAATACAAGGAGAGGCCCTTGAGAAAGGAGAGAACCATTTTTTATAAGGAAATGCTAGAGAAATATACATTGAAGGAAGAGGAGGAAGGAGTTGAGGATCAAGTTTCAATAGTGTAGGTTACAGATTAAGTAGAGCTTCTTACCATTGATGATTATAATGCAAGAGATTTTCTTTCCCATAAAATAACTTGTCTACTTTGTGAATATATTTAATTGAATCTATCATATATTTTCTATATATGAGTTTCATGATACTTTATTCATGCTTATGTAGTCATAATATTTGAGGAAAGTGTCTTGTTTCTGTAGGTTCATCATTTAATATTGTGGATCGGAGGAGTAAAGCTTAAAGCATGGATCAAACTTTGTATGTCCAGGTATGTTCTTTGGCTTTAAACCCTAGCTTTTCTTGATTAAAAGAATACTTTATGATGTACTTGCTTGTAATTTATATTATGTACCTTCGTAACAGTATGTTGATGATCTCTTTGAACTTTCGAATCATAGGTTAAATTACCGAACAAAAACAATGAGACTTTTGCACCGGTAGCCAAGATGGATTCAATAAGACTAGTTTTGGCAATTGCAGCGTCCAAGCACTAGGAAGTGCACCACATGGATGTAAAAATTGCTTTCCTCCATGTATACATTGAGTAGGATATCTATATGCAGAATCCAGAAGGTTATGTTACTGATCGCTCTCTTGTGTGCAGGTTGAAGAAGTCATTATATGGGCTCAAGCAAGCTACTAGGTCTTAGTATGACAAAATGGACACTTTTAGCCTATCACATACGAATATTTACATGAATCATGTCAATAGTTATATTTTGGTTATTGTTTTATATTTTGATGATATTTTGATCACATGAAGCTCCATTGTTGAGATTGCTTCATTGAAGACTTCTTTGCATCATGCCTTTTCTATGTCTAACTTGGGAATACTAAGACAATTTTCGAGACTTGAGATGTCTCAGTCCACCTCAAGAATTAAAGTATCTCAGTAAAAATATGCATCAGATCTACTAAAGAAATTCATAATGGAAGAATGTGATCCATATAGGACTCCCTTTCTTTTTGGAGTAAGACTTGAAGCTGCAAAATCTTCTCCTTTGGTGAACAACACCATGTACATACAGCTAGTTGGGATTTTGTTGTACCTTACTAACACTTGGCCATATATTGCATATGCAATGAGTGTTGCATAAAGGTATATGAATAATCCACATGATATTCATTGGAAGGATACCAAAAGAATATTGCATTATGTGCAAGGACCCAAGTCTCATGGGATTCATTAAGCTGTCGATTCTTCATTGAATCTCATTGGTTTTCAAATTCCGATTGGGATGGAGATATCTCAGACCGAAAATGAACTTCCAGATATTTTTTCATGCTCAAAGGATGCACAATTTTTTGTTCAATTAAAAATAAAATTTTCATTGCACTATCTTCTACATAGATTGAACACAGAGGAGTTGTGAATGCAACCGCTCAGTGTGTATGGTTGCAATGTATACTTTCAGAGTTTGGGATTGAAATCAACACTCCTACAGTCATTTTTTGTGACCATCAAAGTACCATAAGGATATAAACTCAATCGGTACAAATACAAAGGAAAAATCATATAGAAGTACACATGCATTACATCCGAGGACTACTGCATGATCAGATCACTGCTCTGCAATATTGTGCATCTTCTGAGCAAGTTGCAGACACCTTCACCAAAGCATTCATAGAGAAGACTTTCAACCATCTCAGATCACTTCTTGGAATGGTTGAACACATGGTGAAGAAGGATTGAAAAGAATTTTTTTCAAATTTTTTCATGTCCATGTTTTGAGGGGAGGTTTGTTTCCCATGAGCTTTTTCTTCTTTCCTTATTTTGGCCCGGACAATAGTATGTAAAAAGGGTAACCAAGCCTTGTTGTCGGGCCTTATATTTCTGGTTTTTACTCACATATATTCAAGCTTAAGGGTGGTTGTTAGAATATTAAAAACCCATATATACTTAGGATAAATGTATTATTCATTTTTGATACTTTCCTAGGTGTTTGACTAGGTAGTTGGCCCCATATTTCCTTTTTAGGCTCACATGTGTCATCATTATCCATAAGAGCACCCTCAAATAGATTCTAGAATATTTTGTCTGCATTTTATGACATTCCATAATGGTAAGAGTGATTTCCTGATTTTACATAGATTTGTCCTACTTTTTCTGCTTTTCAGTGGATAAGGATAAAGCTAGGAGCCCTCATGGACTTGGCAAGCTGTCTACTTTTAGGCCATCACATCTTCCATCTTTTTTCTCTCCAAAATCCATGATCTTATTGCTTTCCCATCACTCATTAGCTTCCATAACTTATTTTTCTAATTCCTGAGGCCCTTGAATGATTTGGAAAGTGATTTCCCCCCCTTGGAATTTTTTTTTCCTTATTAGTAAGTCTACTTTTGTGAGGATTTCGAATGCCTTTTTTGGATTTCAATTTTCTGATGTAATTACATTACCTAAGTTTAGGTGACATACAACCATTCTGTGAAATATATACCACAGTAGGATCTAGAAACTATAGATTACCTCAAAATTGAAATATTTGGCTAAGTATGCAAGATATCAGTGCAAAATAATTATGGAAAATGAATGATAAAAAACCAGTCACAAATGATAAAAAAAAAAGTAAAACAAATGATAAAAAAACAGAGATACAAATGATCAAATAGCAGGTTTATTAACAGTCCAACCCAGAAATGAGTTGTGATCCTCCTTATATAACATTTGGAAGAATTCAATTTCCTTTGGAGGATCTACAAGTGGCTAGCTTAGATTGGATGTCAATCCCCCCTAGGTTGACCAAAAGGATCCCAAATCATCCAAAACAAGCACAAATTGTCCATGTGAATGTTGGGTGAGAATGGTAAGACATAAATGAAGGTCACACATGTGGTGGATAAGATTGGGTGGAGTTAGGTGGCCAAGGAGAGGCCAAAACAACCAAGAAAGGGCCAAAATGACTAGATAAAATGCATGGGCTCCTTAAGTCAAAGAAAGATCCACAAAACAAAAAATAAAGGCACCTTTGCTCACATAGCGGTAATAAATGCTAGAGGCTGCCATAAATAGGGCGCTAATAGCTATATTGACCAATTATGGCCCATACTTTGGTGGATAAGTCATCAATTGCCCCAACTAACTTCTAATAGCCTTCTAACAACCTTGGATTATAATTATTAACCAGTTTTGGACCAAATAATCATAAAATTAATGTATGATTAAGGTACTAAGGTGTAATAATCTTCTAACACCCCCCCATAAGCTAGAATTTGGTAGATAATAAAAAATAAGGCGTTGGAAACTAAGGATCAAGTCACCTTTTAGAAAGAAAAAAAAAATTATTTGTCCATGTAACCAAGGTAAGGAGGAAAACCACATAGGAAATAAAAAATCTGCTAAAAAATGGACATATGGCATATCTGGAAAATATACCAATCTTCACCATGCATCGGTCACCCCAAGGAGTGATCTAAGGTAAGTAAAGGTCTTCTCAGTGAAACTCTTGGTGAAGATAAGCAGTTTGCTCAGAAGATGTGCGCTACTGCAAGGCAATAATCTGGTCATGTACCAAGCCTCAAATGTAGTGCATGTGGATCTCTATTTTCTTGGTCCTCTTCCTCTATAATGGATCAGTGGAGATATTTATTTTGCTTTGACTATCACACCAAATGACTGTGGGTGAATCAAACACAAATCCAAACTCTCCAAGAATTCCTTGCAACCACACACATTGTGTAGCTGCATTCATTGCTCCCCTGTATTCGGCCTTAGCTGAAGATAATGAGATGGTGTGCTGCTTCTTACTAGACCAGAAAATGGGACCATGTGAAAGTGTAAACACATAACCAGAAGTAGACTTCCGATCAGAACTATCACCATCCCAATAAGAATTAGTAAAACCAACTAGTTCAAGTGATGAACCAACTGCATAGTGTATGCCAAAATGCTTGGTACCTTGCACATAATTCAAGGTCATTTCGGAATCCTTCCAATGGAACTCACGAGGCTCTTGTATTTGCCTTGCAATAGCCCCAACATCATAAGACAAATCTGGTCGAGAGTGTGTGAGATACAACAAGCTCCCAACTAGTTGTCTATACAGTAAATTGTCAACCAATGGTGAAGAACCCCAATCAGTAAGCTTAACTCCAGAAAGGAATGGGAATTTTGAAGACTTACATTCAACCATTTTAAACTTCTGCAGTAGATTTGAAGCATATATTGATTGATAAATAGTGATCCCATCCACAGTTTGATCAATCTCCAAACCCATAAATTGTTTTAACAATCCTAGATCTGTCATGGTAAAAGTGTGATATTTTAGGATTAGGATCACTCAACAGTAGTAGAACTTACTAAAACTCACTCAAGAAGTGCAGAAAGAAGAAGAAGAAATGGATATTCAATAATCACTCATACACAAGAAATGACAAAAACTATTGCATCATACATCAACTGTGAGCTAGCACTCTTTAAAGTGAATAATAATTGAATACAATCAAATGAATTTGAATGCCACTAAGTTCGTTCGAATTCTCCTCAATGTGTGGCTTGAATAGCATTGTAGACATCATCCAAACTAGTGGCAGTAGTCAAAATAGTCAAATAGTCAATAAAATGAGTCTAACTGAGTCTAATTGAGTGGATGGGAACTTATCTAGGGAAAGAGACTCCAACATGGGTGCATGAGGAGTTGTTAGTAGTCAGTATAGCTGATCTAGTCTCTCTGGAGGTCTATCTAAGTGGTTCAGTCAGTTAAACTAGTAATCAATCCTCAAAACAAGGAACATATCCACTAATCATGGAACGAACTGGAGTAACTCCTAAATAGGTGGAAGAGGGCACAGTTGTACTACAATGATGGAAAAAAGGGCGCATATGTTGCTAGGAGGGATAAAACTAACCATAAACAGGCTCCTGGGGGATGCAAAATAAGGACTAGGTGCTAGGAGACTGCCATACTGATGACTGGATGCATGCATGCATGCAAAATATAAAAATGATGGTGATAATATTCCAACAACCCCCACAAGCTATACTATGAGGAACACCTGAAATGGTAGGGCCCTAGTAATTGAGACCAAAGGTCACCTCGTACAACAATCTAAATAAATAAAGTGAGGAAAGAGGGAAAACCTAGTGGGAACAAATCCCTCCCTCAATATAGACTGTGAGAGGATGATCAATCATGTACATCAGTCACCCCAAATGGTAAGTGGAATTCTCCATCGAAGAAAGACCTATCAACAATAAATGGATCAATAATGTGAGAAGGATAAAACCTTCCATTCTAAAAATCATATTTGGTCCTCCTTGGATCAAGTGGATCTCCAACAAGATCTCTGATATATCTAAAATTAGTGGCTGCCCATCTAGGAAGAAAGGATCATCAAATGCAAGATCATCAGGTTCTTGTGGATATGGATCTTCCATTCGCTCATCTTCACTAATAGGTGCTAGATCTTCAGGTTCTTTTGGATCTTGATCTAGCATTCTCTCTTCATCATCTTCACTCTCATACTCTGAATCTGAATTGTCATGTGATGAAGCTTCGCTCTCTTTCTCATCATCACTTCCAAACTTCGAATCTGAAATCTCATGTGATTAAGCTTTGCTCTCTTACTCATCATCACTTCCAAACTCTAAATATGAAATCTCATGTTCTAAAAACATGTGCTTGACTTCCCTTTCAGTGGAAGCAAGTGAATCTGGAGACTTCCTGAACTTTCTCTTTTGACCAAACATGGTGGGAACAAATTCAAAAATATGAAGATCATTATGGAGCATGTGATTCACACCAACAGAGGTAGAATCAACTCGATGAATGTTTATGTAGTTCTTTGATATATCCTTTGAACTCACATAGGTGATCATAACCAAATGAACTAATAAATGATGGTGGTGGGTTGGAATTCAAATCAAATCCAAGAATTGATAAATGGCTTCTTATGATCTCCTTTGTACTAGCAGGGGTGAGATCAAAACAAAAATCACAAGGATATGCATGAGACTCGAAACCAAGCGAATGATGGTGTCTTCTATCTTCGGTAAAACTCTAAAAACAAGTGCTAATGACCAAATAGGAGTCCATAAGAAGCATTTTATCAAGGATGGCGCATAAATTTCCTCCCAAATATGATTTTACCTCCAAAATACTCAGTAGGTCATCATCTTGCACATCAGCAGGCTCATGGGAAGTAGAGATTTTGAAAGTATCTTCAACTTCTTGTGTAGTAGCTGACATATCTTGATCAAAATTCGAATAAGCATATGGATCAAATCTTGAAACCATGTTTTGTATTTCGACTTCATCTTGAACAAGTTCATCACGAGAGATGATGGAGGATGAATCATGAATAGAGAGAACACTTGAGGCAGTACTACTGGGCTTGTTCAACAAATGGATAACATCATCCTCTTCTTTCTTTCCAAATAATATGTCCAATCTTGTGCAGTTATCACTTGGATGTTCTGAAGGATCAATGAGGTATTCCATATTGGAAAGCATAGCAGTACATATTGCTACTGAGGCTCTGTCACAATCATCTATCCAATATTCTTCCTCTTCATAGGAAGCAAAATCTCTCTTAACACCAATACACATATTGAAAACACCATATCTCTTCAGGTATGCTGTCATCTTTGGTTTCCATTATTCATAGCTGTATGAAGACAGAGAAGGAATTGCTTCCAGATCCATGAAGTTGTTGTTGAATTCGAATCTAGTACTGCAACTCCAGAAAACAACTGCAAATGCAGAAAAAATGTTGCAATTGCAAAAGAGATCAAAACTGCTACAACTGCATGAAACTGCTGCAACCACAGAAAACTTCAAAATTGCTACAACTACAGAAAACAACTGCAACTGCAGAGAACTTCGAATAAACTACAAAAACAATGGACATCCATAGTAGCTGCTAAATTCGAATATGTTGAAGACGGATTCGAATGATGGTATAACTTGCAAAACAAATGAGAATTGTAAATGGAGATATGCTACAATTCGAATTGAACACTGCCTTAGGACACTGAGAACATGTGACTAGGTCCTTCACACCTAGATAGACCTCACTGGATTTCTCTAGTGAATTCAAGAAAATAGCACCAGGATTTGTTGTGGAAACCCAGAGGCTTCTGGTGCTCAATGAAGACAATTGCTTATGGAATTGCTACAACTGATGTTGTTGTAATTCAAATAGTTGTTGTCAGCTCTAATACCATGTGATATTTTAGGATTAGGATTACTCAATAGTAGCAGACCTCACTAAAACTCACTCAAGAAGTGCAGAAAGAAGAAGAATAAATGGAGATTCAATAATCACTCATACACAAGAAATGACAAAAGTTGTTGTATCATACATCAACTATGAGCTGGCACTTTGTAAAGTGAATAATAACTGAATACAATCAAATGAATTTGAATGCCACTAAGGTCATTCGAATTCTCCTCAATGTGTGGCTTGGATAGCATTGGAGACATCATCCAAACCAGTGGAAGTAGTCACAATAGTCAAATAGTCATTCAAATGAGTCTAACTGAGTGTAACTGAGTGCATGGGAACTGATCTAGGTAAGGAGATTCCAATGTGGGTGCATGAGGAGCTGTCAGTAGTCAGTATAGTTGATCTAGTCTCTCTGGAGGTCTATCAAAGTGGTTGATTCAATTAAACTAGTAATCATTCCTCAAAACAAGGAGCAGATCCACTAATCATGGAACTAACTAAAGTAACTCCTAAATAGGTGGAAGAGGGTGCAATTATACTCCATTAGTGGAAACAAGGGTGCATATGTGGCTAGGAGGGATAAAACTGAGCAGAAACAGGCTCCTGGGGATGCAAAATAAGTACTAGGTGCTAGGAGACTACCATACCAATGACTGTATGCATGAAATTGCATGCATGATGACTGGATTCATGCATAATGCATGCAGGTATGCAAAATATAAAAATGATGGTGAGAATATTCCAAAAAAAAGAACTTTGCAATGTATATTTAACTGTGCCTAGTTATCTGGTGCAGATACCAGTGATCAATAGATCATGAACATACAATACAATAATCAATATCAGGTCACTAACATGCTGCATATAAACATTTGTATCAGACTTACATCTCTCAAACCTTTGTGATAGAAGAAAATTGTCCATCTTGGCATACCAAGCTCTAGGACCTTGCTTGAGACCGTAGAGGGACTTTATCAACCTACAAACAAGTTTATGATATGAAATGAATCCTTTAGGGTTCAAAATATATATCTCTTCATCAATATTCCCATGAATAAATTCACTCTTCACATCCATGTGATGAACCTCCCATCGCTTGGAGGTTGCAATGGCTAAAACTAGACTCATTGAGTCGATCTTTGCCACCGGTGAAAATACGGTCTATGTATAGTCCACTCCATGGACTTGAAAGAAGTATTTAGCCACCAACCTTTCCTTATACTTCATATCCTAGCCATCAGAGGCCATTTTGGTCCTATAAACCCATTTACATTGCACTAGTTTCCTCTTGGGAGGAAGAGGGACCAAATCCCAAGTTTCATTGTCATGGAGGAAGTTCATCTCTTCTTTCATGGATTTTTTCCATATTGGGTATTTTTATGCTTCCACATATTATTTTGGATCAGATCCAACCATTAATATCACAAGATGCAAAGGCATTGTGAAATTGTGATCTAGTCTTCCTAGGATCTTGAGGATCACCTGAAAGCTCACCAACATCTTGTATGGTTTTCTCAGCCCACTAGGGCCTTTTAGGAGGGTCATGGTATGCATACATATCATAATCTACATCCTCCATATCATAATAAAAAAAATCATAAAGAAAATCATCACTTGCATCCTCTTCATGCAGGGGGTTTGTGCATTCCCAATCACCATTTGCTGCAGGATGCACGAGATCTTCTTCGAACTGGACACTCCTCTCAATGACAGTTTTATGAGTGAGGGGGTAAAAGAGATTGTATCTCTTTTCATATTATTCATATCCAACCATTATGGAATCCTTTCTTTTGGGATGCAAGGCCTTTCTCTTTTCTGGAGGAATTCTAGCCCATGCCCTTCATCCAAACACCCTGAAATGTGACACATTTGGCTTGTGTCCATTCCAAGCATCAAATGGAGTCATTCCTTCCAAGTTTTTTTGTGGTAATATGTTCTTAACATATGAAGGACAATTGATGGATTCATCACATAGTTTAGGAGACAAATACTTATACTCCATGATGCATGTGACCATCTCCTCTAGTGTTGTATCATTACGCTCTGCAACATCATTTTGTTGAGGTGTGTAGGGCATAGAATGTTGCATTTGGATTCCATTTTATTCACAGAGATGATGCAGGTCCTTATTCACATACCACCTTCCATTATCAGTCCTCAAGACCTTCATATTTCTCCCACGAAATGTTTCCACAGAAGCTTTGAAAACTTTGAAAGATTGGAAGACTTCATATTTTTGTTTGAGAAAGAACAACCAACAATGTCTTGAGAAGTCATCAATGAAAGTTAAGACATACTTTGAGCTGCCATAGGAGGGTGTAGGGAGAGGACCTATTAGATATGAATGGACCAAAATAAGTGGTTGATTAGCCCTTATTTCCTTCCCCTTCTGTTACTTTCTCTCAGCATGCTTCCTAACAATGCACCCTTCACAAGTGCCTTTGGAAAATCGGATTTCTGGAAGGCCTTCAACCATCTCTTCTTTGATCAATGCTTGAAGATATATGTAGTTGAGGTGTCAAAACCTCTCATGCCAAATATTTCTAATTCATTAGCATGTGACAAAAGTGAATTTGGAGAAGAGTACTCAAGAAAATGAGAGAACTTGCACATTCTAGAATCATGGTCTGCAACACCAACTGGTACAACTTTTCTAGTGGAAATTTTTTATATATCCACATCATCTTGAGTGAATATCACTCTCTTGGAAGAACTAGTGTGGGTCATTTGGTATACATAGATTAAGTTTTTTGCAGAATACGGTACATACAATACATTACTGAAGTACCCATTTTGTAGAGTGATTATCCCAATGCCTCTAGCTGGGAATTTTGAGTCATCTCCCATGAGAATGGATGGAACATTGTAAGGATAATAGTAGAGAAATAATATTTTGTAGAAGCCATGTTCCTTGAGGCACCCGAATGTATGATGAAGGAGGAATATTTTGAGGTACTAGCCATCAATGCATGGAACCTCTCATTGTCTTCATAAAAAACCCTCTTTCTTCTTTGAACTTTCTGGAAGAGGAGTGTTATTCTTTTGCAGGAGATGGGTTATCCTATCAATAGTTTTATTCATGCATGCACTCTCAAGGTGCCAACGCATTTGACAGTAGGTGCATAATGGCATAAGGGTTCCTTTGCTCAGGTAGTGGTAATAAATGTTGGAGGTGGCCATAAATAGGGCACCTAACTGCTATATTGACCAATTGTTTCCCATACTTTGGTGGATAAGTCATCAATTGCCCCAACTAACTTCTAACAACCTTTAATTGCAATTATTAACCAGTTTTGGACCAAATAATAATAAAATTAATGTATGATTAAGGTACTAAGGTGTAATAATGTTCTAAGACATTCAATAAAATTTTATTGTGTGCATCAATTCAGTGCCATTTTCCAGTGATCTGTGCAATTTTGTGCTTAAAAAGTATGTGAGGATAATGTTTTCTTTGCTAGATATTCATGTGAATTGATTTCCACAAATACACCTCCTTAGACCCAACCTCTCTGTAATATTTTCCATCACACGACCCTTGTTCTTTATGACTTTACACTTAAAGTGTATTCCACTATTAGATCGCTTTTGAAAACCTACATTTATTCAAATTCAAGATATAGGTAATTCATTCATGTTCATGTCTTGCAAGACATGGTGTAATTCATGGAACAATTTAGCATTCTATTTATAATCTTATTACTATTTACTTAGACATTTAACACTTAACATCCATTCATGGACAAATTATTCTTATCTTATGCAAAAGGGGACTAGTCATTAATCAACTCAATGGCATTTGTTTCTTGTTACATTTCTTGTGTTTGAGTGTAACAAGTAGGATACTTTGGCCTCATATGGTGGCAAGTTCATGATGGTGCTCTTGTTGATGAAATTCAATTTGTTGGAACCTTTGGGTAAATTATCAGTTGTATTTATAATGTTGCATTCTACCATGATGGAAATTAGTAGTTTTTATTATCATTTTAATTTATCATATGAAACTTATTCTTTTATTTTTATGAATGATATTTGGCCTCTAAATATGCCCAGAGTGGACAAATTACAGAGAAGGAAGATGTGTATTCCTTTGGGGTAGTGCTAATATAGCTAATATTCCAATTGTTTATACACTTTTTATTGCACGGTAATATGCATCTAAGTAATGAATTTAACGTCCAAGAAATAAAATAATTATTGTATATTTGAAAATATTAGTAATTATTAGTTGATGGATAACAACTTGTCTCTCTTCCCTAATTCTTTAAAGGGTTCTAGCTCAATGGTATGTTGAAATTTGGTTGTCATTGATGTCAACTAATCTCAAAATGGATGCAACATTCCTATGGATGTTTGAAGAAGTATATGGAAGCCACTTTGAAGTATATGCACAAGCAAGACAAAGAAGAATACAGATGCCAATATAAAGAAGTATATCTAGAAGTTGCATCTAGTCTGAAGAAGGGTCTCCAGGGGAACATCATGCATATTAGTGTGAAGATGTACATAAGGAAGGTACATTATGCATATCCATTGAGAAGAATTACACAAGGAATGTATCCTACTACATGTGGTACATATGCAAACATCAATCCCACCAAGTCACACTCATTCAAGGTGTAAGATAAAGTGTTCATAGGGAAACCCAAATAATGTATGGGACAAAGGGTATAGTGCGCAATATAGCCTAACATTGAATGGTCAAATATCGGGAGTTTGCAAGCAGTATGGAACAATTTCAAGGTTGAATAGTCCTGAAAGCACACAAGTCTCACCAATCAGAAGAACCTTTCAATTAAGGAGTGCACACAAGTTCCAATATGGGTGTAGTGGTAGAAGTTCATGTATGCACAAATTCCACAGCTAATGGTACAACAAGTGTGCAAGACCCATAAGTGATGTTACCGCAAGGGTTGAAGTCCCAACAAGTCTAAGACGGGGTATGCGCAAGAACCACAAAGAAAGCACACGTCAACAGTGAAGAAGATCACATGTGGTAGAAGCACAATCTATGAAGCAAGGAAGAAGGAAAGCCACAACCAACTTGCAGACATACAATCCATGTACGACATGTATAAATAATAAATCAAGTTGGGGATTTGTAGTAAGCTTGATGGAAAGTTGAAGAGAAAGTAACTGGAAGATACATATTGACATTCAGGGCATCAAGGGATCGAGGAATATAATGGGATGATTTAGACGAAGAGCCAAGTGTGCACATGTAGATGAATGTATTAATTGATGGTGCGCATAATGATGTTGTAGATATGTGGCGGTTGCACAAATACAAAAAGGAAGAATTACATAATTATGTGAAAGTGCGTGAGGACCGAATGACATTATTGCAGGAAGCACGTAGATAGTCATATATGTATTAATAAAGAAGCACATAGACAAAACTAAATTATATCAGAAGATGCGAATAATTTTGGATAATGCATGAAGGTTAAAGTGAATTGTGCGAAGTAAAGAAGTCCATCATATGTGTAATGACGGAACATCAATAGAATCAAGAATGCACATCATGATGAGGATTATCTTAGACAAGTGTGTTAAACTGAAAGGACAAAACATATTACGCATAGTATGTCACATCTTCAATCCCCTCGATGCCCTTTAGAGTGAGGGGGAAACAACCTTGAAACAATCTACTAATTTGTTTTTTCAAACTAATCAACAACTTTGTACTTTTACACATCCGTAATGATACTTAGTCCGCAGTATGCAATCCGCAATCAGAAATTGAAATTCGGAACACCACATATTCCACCTCGTCGAATCACGGCTGCGACTTCCGCAATCCGCAACCAATGATGTGGAATTCGGAATTCGAAAACCCCAAATTCTCAACTTTGAAGAATTGCTGCTCCGACTTCCCCAATCCACAATCTGCATTGCAGAACTCAAAAGTTGGGACCTCAAATTCACAAGTCTAGGAAAATCACTCATATGTATTCCACAACCCGCAATTCTCGTTGCGGAAGTTGTAAACTCAGTTCACAACTAGAGGGAAACATTACCTTCCGACTTTTGCAATTTGCAATCCGCCTTGTGGATTTGGAAATTCGGGTTTGCAACGTATAACTCTGAAGTTTTGGTCGTCCGACCTCTGCAATCCACAATCCACATTGTGGGTTCAAAATATCAGAATTACATACCCCTGCTACTGTCAACTTCCCAGGTGGATAACTTTCTCATCCTAAGGCGATTTTTGGAAAATATGGTACCGTTGGAAATATCTCGAAGAGAACT
The DNA here is from genome assembly GCA_027924585.1 of Larix kaempferi. Classification (NCBI taxonomy): domain Eukaryota; kingdom Viridiplantae; phylum Streptophyta; class Pinopsida; order Pinales; family Pinaceae; genus Larix; species Larix kaempferi. The sequence continues at coordinate 2,742,916 of BSBM01001243.1, read as the reverse complement.
ATGCAATGGTGTGATCCCATGCCACATCTAACAAACCTAAATTCATCATTTTCCCAACTAAAGCATTTCCCCAAAATTCCCCAATACCTCCTTAGCCTTTTGCAAGGAGTTCTGGTTGCACTCTGTCCTGGATTCCCCATTCATCTAACCCAAAGAGGGATCATGAAACACAACAGCGGTTTCCTAATTCCTTCCCCAAGTCCAATTAATGCAATATAATCCATTTAGAAGTGTGGTCAATGCATAACAAACATGTACAATGGAACTAATATGACCCATACTTCTACACCATGCAAGATTAACGGCACACTTAACACAGTAAATGCTGAAGAAATCAAATATGAATCAGCCTCATACTCAGTCTTATACACGGAATTTCTACTATCTGAATTCATTAGATCATTCCATTTATTTTACTTGAAATAAAACATAGACATGCATAGGAGATTAGCATCATTTAACACCACAAAGAACACTTATCTTTAGAAAGAAGTTTTCCAAGAAATTGGCTATGTGAGAGAAACATTCCACCCAACCTTAGGTCTATGTCTAGCCTATACTCTTTCATCTTAGAGATGACCCCTGAGATGGCTTGTCTATTCACTAAGGAGGGATAAACAAGATCACTCACAACCATGGATTCACACAACAAACATGCTAAGCCAACACACAATTGGGTTTATCATGCATTTAAGGAATAATGGAGGAGGATGCTAATCTAGTGAGCTCAACCTTAGAGCTATAGGCCTCTCGATTCACACTTAGAAAGTCTTGGTACCCTCAATACCTTGTTAGTTTTTCAGAATTTACATCAATCTGATCTATGATCTTAACTGAGATAACAACATGTACAACATAGCTACAACATATCAATCATGGACATAATAATGCAAGCACACAAGAGAGAATAGACACACAGAGTTTCACTGCGGAAAACCATAAAGGTGAAAAACCTCACAACTTCCTCAGAGATAGATAGAGAAATGATACAACCTAAGCATAAGAGATAGTCTTTTCCTAGCAGTAGCTTCTCCTCCTCCACAAGTGCACCACTCTCCGATGAGAGTATGAGTGAGAAAGTGAATGATCACATAGAGTGCCTCCCGCACTCTATTTATACTTGACTTGACTTTCCTAATAACCTTTACTAGGTCGGCCTTAACTTTACCACATAACATAATTCTAACTGGGCCAACCCCCAATAGGGTGGTCTAATAAACCTTTGACCCACATGACTTATACAGGGCCGACCCCACCAAGGTGGTCTAATAACCCATCAAGTATAAGTTACGACACTTATAATATAAATGACGACACTTCCGTATAGAGGAATAATAACATCTCTATAGGAATATGATATAAATATAGGAAATACATTCCGAAGTTACAAATACATCAAGACTTCCTCTTAACTAGAAAGGTATTTCTCGACACAGGTATTCTAGCACAAGTCTTCTTCTCTGGATCATCGTCACTGGATCATCGACATTGAATCATCGTCATCATCATTGTTGCTGCTATCTCAATCAATCTATGAACTACTTGTCATAGGAATTTCTACAGAGCCAGTCCTTTTTCATACAAAATGTAGCTGTTATAGGTCAAACTTGCACCTCTCCGTCCGTGATCACCCTGAGCTGTTGATCACACAAAAGGACAACTTGGATGGAGGAGCATGTTGACCTTAGATATTATGACAACTCATCCCATTTCCTGAGAATACTGGAAAACATACAAAAATATCATTTTGAGGTATGAGCGCTACTCTACTTAAAGAGACTAGCGCCCATACGCGACTCCAGTGCATAATAGTAGCGCCCATATCAATATATACGCTACTCCTTATTATCAAAGTAGCGCTCGGAATTTAAAACTAAATGAGCACTATTCCTCAAACAATAGAGTAGCGCCCTATACGCTACTCCACTGTGTAATAGTCGCGTGTATCTTAAAAAATGATTAAAAAATATATTAATCCATCGAAGAGGATTAGTTGAAGTCAGTTTCTTAACTTCCCCAACCTCCTCATCGACTTGAACTGCTTCCTTAAACCTATAAATTCCTAGAAGGCTAAGGGAGCAAGGTTAGAAGAAATTATGAATGCAAATGATTACTAAAGAATGAGAGGATGAGTTAATGGAAAAACTGTTGCAGAAGACATTCAGACCAGAGCAGAGCCAGAGCCCAGGATCTAGTTGCAGGAGCCTGCTTCATTATCAGGTATATTTGTACTGCATACTATTTTGACAAATAAAGGTTGAAGTGTTTCCTTGTTCCAATCTGAAGGTGTTATAAAATGGCATTTTGAGTTGGATTCATTTTGGTCAATACTAGATATTAAACATAATCTTTGTTTATTTTATGATTTATATGTTGCCCAAAGTGTTTGAGGAAGGTATTGTTGTTTCAGGTTTGCTGAAAGAAAGTAGATTTGAGAGCTGGACACAAGACTGGGTCAAGGCTAGGATCAGACTCCAGTACAAGGTATGTTCTCTAAATCTGTAATCTATTTCTTTTGTAAACACCTCTGTAATGACATAAATGCACTTACCTGTCACCCCAACCAAGTTGATAGTTTAGTTTCCTGACTATAGGGTAGAAATATCCGCCAACAGACTGGCGACTCCGCTGGGGAACCAAGTGTTTTGGCTTTAGGAAACCATTGTTTTTGGATGTCTTCTCGGTTTATTTTGATTCCTTTGATGTGTTAAGAACTTTTTTAGGTATCCTGTGTTTTGGCTTGCCTGCTTTCATCGATTTTCATACCCTCCAAAGTCATTTTCCTAGCCTTTGAAATATGAGCGCTACTCTTACATATACACAGTAGCGCCCATACGCTACTGTTCTGTATATACAGTAGCGCCCATTTTGGCATGGGCGCGAGTTGCTCTACTGCACAGTAGAGTATATTTCCTGAAGCAGTCATTTTTTGATTTTTCTTGCTTTTGGCCCTTTGGAGACTTTCTGACTTTGTTGTAGGATTCTTGGGATGATTGCATAAGGTTTTTAATCGTTGATTCAAGTCATAGAACCGCTCCTTAAAGTTTTTCCATTTTTTAAACCATTTGTTGACCTTTGGATTTCTTTGAGACCTTTTTGACCTATTTGGAAGACCTAGTGGTGTTTGGTGACGAACATTTTCACTTGTTTTCAGACCCTGACTGCTTTTGCCCATTTACAAACCTGTACACTCCTGTGTCTGTTGTTTGTGGTGAAGTTGTCTGTTCTCTACTGTCCATGTCCTTTGTTTAGGGTTTGGTCTTTGGTAGAGCTTTTAGGGTGTCTTCTTTGTGTCTAGTTTCATGTTTTCCCGAGACTTTTTGCCTTTTGATGGTCACAAATGCCTTTTTTAACAGCTCTAAGCTAGTTTCACCTCTCAGTTTTCTTCGTGTTAGTAGAACAGCCTGCTTGTCTACGTGTACTTGGCTTCGTGGTCTTGTTAGGGTTAAAACACTTTAGGTCAATCCTTGGGTGTTCTCTCCTTGGTTTTCTCCCACTTGGTGTCCAAGTTTATAGGCTTTTTCTTGAGTAAAAAACCTGTAGATTAAGCCTTTCTCGAGTTAGGTTTCGATAGCTGTAGGCTCAAGAACATTTGCCATATTTCCACTTTTTTGCATAAGAAGTTTTTATTTGGCTTTCCATTTTTTTTTTTTTCCATAGTTCTTTTTCGGTCATTGAAAAAGCAAAAAAATTTGGTACTTTGAGTTAAATAGAACTTGTTTTTGTCAATGCAAAATAGCTTAGTATATTTTGTTTAATTCAAAAAGAAAACAAAAAATTAGTAGGAAAGTTTGCTTAGATTTTCATTTTTGAAAAAGATAGATGAAAAAATAAAAAATAAAAGAGTTTTGTTGTAAGAAAATTTGAATATATTTGCATTTAGTTTTCTTGTTATAACCACGTTCACACACTCACTATCCCCTTTGCGTAATAAAAGCCCTTAAAATTTATTAATAAAACGAACTAGAAACCTTTTCTTTTTTTAGGGCACACTACACCAACTAGTCTTGGTTAGGGTCTTGGGTTTAAATCACTTTAAACCACCCAAGATCACACATTGCGCAATAATCGTAGTGAGATTATCATTTAGGCAAATCCACTACACTCAAAAATTGCCTGGGAGCATATGCAGTAGGTCAATGTGAGATCGGTTTGTGGGAATACCTCTCCTACTTTCTGATTGAGCATACGCCAGGATCGGATAGCGTATTGGGGACTCTTTCGAGTTTCGGGCTTAGCTACCCTGCCCACGCTTTCTGATTCGACCGGTGACTGTTCCCCAAGGATTTTTCGGTGTTTTGGTATCCTTAGTATCAGACTTTTAGGTTCTTACACAGGTGACAGCAGAGGGTATATCTGCTGTACCTAGGACAGACGCGGGAGGAAATCCCTTGCAGGTCTTTGGGAGGGCGGTTGGGTGATTCCAGCGCTTGCACCCTTAGTCATTGTATTGTGGACCCCAGGTAACTGTTCTTCATCCTTCGTTGATCTGTTCTGGGCCCTCATCATCCCAGACTCTTCTCCGGAAGGCACCTTTGTTTGATTGGTTTGAATACTTAGGAATTTTTAGGTGGTGTGCTGTTTGCCCCCTAGTCTTAGTGGCCACTAGGTTATAGGTTGTTTATTGGATATCTATAATCACGGAGAATCAACAACTCCGTAGATCGAGAAGGATTCAAAACCTTCCTCCTATTAGAATAGAACCTATTCAACCAGCTACAAGACAGCGGGTAAACCCCAGTATTTCTTCAGAAATTACCTCTGAAATAGAACTGCTTGAAGAAATACTTATAACAGAAAACCTTGAAACTGAGGTTCCTGTAGAACCATCACCAGGTATCACAGATCAACAACCTTTTAGTACTGTTGAGGTGGAAGATCTTACTTCCGCGGAGTATAGCACTCCTTTCAATCCTCCCTTAACTAACACTAGAATTCCGTTGCTGTCACCTGTTGGTTTCCAACAGCCTCTTTTCAGTGGAGATCTTTTGCTTCCCGATTATCTGATGACTAATACAGGAGGTGAACAAGGGGGTCCCCAAACTCCCACTTTAGGTATGAATACCAGCACAGTTAACCCTTCTTTTACTGCTACATCTAGTCAGGCACAAACTACGTCTGTGCCTACTCCATCTTTCAGTTTTAACACTAGTACTTTAGGAATGCCTAGTTTCACAACAATGGCATCTATTCCCACGTCTACTGTTAGACCTAGCGGTATGGCTAACTGTGCAACACCTTCTACTTCACAACCTTTATATCAGATCCCTAGTACTTGGGTTTCCACACCTGTGGTAGGACCAAGTGTTTCAGCAAACATGCCAGTCATGGGTACCATGACTGCACCGTCCACATCAGCTTCGGCTGGTTTCAACAACTTTGTAGGCCCTAACTTGAATCAGGGTAGCATGCCTGCAAATAATGTTCCTTTTTCCTTATTCTCAGGGGGAGGGGGCAACTTTTTCAACCAACAATATGGCGGGGCTAACACCCAGCCACAATGGACGAACCAACAAAGCACTAATCCGCTCTCGTATGGGTGGGGAAATTTTAATCATTCTTTCTCACAACAACAACAACTGGCAGGGGGAAACCCCTACCAACAAATACCTGGGGGTAACCCCTACCAACAGTTAACTGGGGGTAACCCCTATCAACAGTTGGGAGGTGGAAACTCCTACCAACACATGGCCGGGGGCAACCCTAATCACCAAATGGCTGGGGGAAACCCCTACCAACAATGTATGGGACAAACAATGGGTGCTTTCCCTTATCAAGCTTCATCTTACCGGCCTCGTCTACCTTTTCTGGCAACTTTGAATTTGCCAGACCTTTCGAAATTGACAAATGATCCTGTGTGTCATAACTCAGCATGGCCATCAGTTCCCACCAAATTACCGTCGTATATTCCCAAATTCGAAGGCAAAGCTGGTGAAGATCCTCGTGACCATGTCACTACCTTTCACTTGTGGTGTTCTTCAAATTCATTGAATGAAGATTCCATCAGATTGAGATTGTTTCAAAGGACCTTAACTGGTCCCGCGGCCAAATGGTACATTGAGTTACCTGCGGCTACTTTCTCTAGTTTTGGGGATCTGGCCACCGTCTTTTTGAACCATTTCCAACTTCCTGTTCGGTATGATGCCGGAACAGAACTTTTGTCTACTTTTAGACAAAACAAAGCCACTCACCTATCTGACCACATTCAGGAGTGGCGAAGACGGAAGAGGCTCATAAAGGCCAATATCCCTTCAGAGTTCCTGCTTGAGTGGTACTTGAAATCACTCCTTCCTTATATTTCTAAGGAAGTAGCGACATCTGGAGTCTCCAATGAAGAAGAAGCCATTTTAAGGACTCAACAGTTAGACCTTGTATACGCACAATCTGGTTTACTGTATGAGATTATACCGGACGCACCGAGATCAAACACTGATCTAAGTAGACCCAAACCTGGACCACATGCTGACGGCATAGTGGGTTCGGTTAACTCTGCAGCTTTCGAAGCACTGACCAAACAGGTCCAAGCCTTAACTGTCAAACATTCGACTGCAGACATTGCTTCCGTCACAACCTCTCCTTCTACTTCTGAATCTGTTAATCAGGTTCAGAACAATCAAAAGGGCCCTCGGCAGCCCAACAACAAAAAGAAGGGCAAGAAAGGAGAGGGGAACCAACAAAAGCCCAAAAAAGATAATGCCGAAGAGGGTAATAAAGAAGAGAAGAAGGTTAGGTTTCCTTGTAAACTTTGCAAACAAAACCACCTTACTCACCAATGCCCTCTACTAGAAGAAGCCCAGAAGCTCTTGAAAGAGAAGAAGCCTGCCGTCTTGAAAGATCCATTTCCCAAAGGGCAAGGCTCCACTTCTGGCACCTCCAAAACTGGGGGCACTTCACACGCTTCGGTTGATCAAACATTCATAAACATGGTCAACTCAGATGCACTTTTGCAAACCAGAGCTAAAAACTATACCCCGGAAACGCAGAGAAAGGATAAGGAGATTGCTGAATCCTCCACTCCACTCCACATACCTGTGGACCCAATGCCTAAGATTCCGAAAGGTGTCTTAAAGAGGACATCGCACAATCCCAACACACGGGCTGCTTCCAATTACAATGTAGTTGAAGATCTAGCCCAAACTCCTTGTGCCATGTCTACCTTAGAAGTCTTGCAGAGTTGTCCTTTGCAACGAAATGCACTTCTGGCAGCTATTGGGAGTATGGAGTCCTCCAACATGTCTGCGCGATTTGATATGACTGATGTCAAATACCGGTTGCCATATCACGTTGCCCTCCAGATTGAAGTCGTTCATGGTCCAATGACCATAAGACGAGCTGTAGTAGATGAGGGAGCGTCGACTTGCGTAATGTCTATTTCCTGCTGGAAAGCTCTAGGTTCTCCTGAGTTAGTCCCTTCCAACACAATGCTTACTGCATTTGATGGCAGAACTTTCCGTCCACATGGAGTTTTGCCATCATTTAATGTCGCTTTGGCCGGTAAGACAGTTGCTGTTGAGATTGAAGTTTTGGACGCTCCGCTCGATTACAACATGTTATTGGGCAGGAGTTGGACTTATGCCATGCAAGCTATAGCATCGGCAGTTTTCCGAGTGGTCATGTTCCCATTTGAAGGTAAGATCGTTACAGTCGATCAACTTTCTTTCACTCAAGGAAAACACCAGACTTCTACGGAAACCACGATTCCTATGATTGATCAAACCACCCCAGTTAGCGAGAGTTTAGGAGCAGGACTTTTTGGATCACTGATTGGCACTTTTGATCTACCCGCTCCTACTTTATTTGTTGGTACTGAAGGATGTTCATCGTCTGAAATTCCTATGATTAGTTCAACAACTGATTCCGAGTTTCTCTCAGCTAATACAAACCCCTCCGTGCCTACCCCTGTTGAAGAAGTTACCCATTTGGAGTCTCATCAAACTACAACAGGACATATGTCGACTCAATTGGTGTCTGTCGAGTCAAATATAGATGGTGCCACTACTCAGATACCTAACCCAATTCATTCTCTCAACAGTTCAGGAATTACGTTACCTTCTGATGAGGAAATGTTAGAAGCTTTGAATGACCCAGACCATCCTCGTGAACATATAAATCGCGTATCCTTCTTGTTTCCTTTTCTTCACTTATTAGAGAGAGGAGAATTTTGTTCACCACCCGATGAGAATACTGGTCTCACCCCTTCACAAGTTGCCATTGTTGAAGCAAATAGAGCACATACCTCGTTGGTGAACATTTTTACTGGAGTTAACGGAAACATTTTCTTTGAAACGGGATGTTATCTCGATGAAATAATCCCGTATGCTAATCTTTTCCGTGAGTTCCATAACACCTTTGCCCGGCCTCCTGAGGAAGATCCAGGCATTGACCCTACCTGAAGAAGTACTACGCCTAGGTTGAAGTACTTTTTCTTGTAACATAGCTGTATATTTTTGTGTAGTTAGTTTTGTTATGTTCGTTAGGTGATCTGATGTGTGTTTCTCGTTTCATGTACCAGATGTCAACCGCACATTTCCTAGGATTTGCTGATGGCGCCAGTCGCCACACCTGTCAGTTGGCTGCGGCAGCTTGGGTCATTTATTCACCCGCTGACCAACTTGTCTCTTCGGGGGGGGTTTGTTTGGGATCGACCACGAACAATGTGGCTGAATACAGTGCAGTTATAGAACTTCTCCGAGATGCCCTCAGTCATGGCATTTCATACCTGGAGGTAAGGCTTGACTCACAACTAATTGTATTTCAGTTAACAGGTGTCTATCGGATTAGAGATCCAGGATTGCTACGACAGTTTCTACGAGTTAGATTATTGGAAAGACATTTTCATTCTATCAGATATGAACACATTCCAAGAAATTTAAACAATTTAGCTGATTCATTAGCAAACTATGTGTTAGACTGGCATTTGCATCATACATTGTAAACAACATTCCACACATAAAATTTAAAAACACATTCAAATGTAAATAACCGATACTGTATATATAACTGATACCGTATCAAAAAATATGAGTTTCGAGTCATGAGTCTCATAAGTCAAGTCATAAAAGTACAAAAGTTGGGCATGGCAGCCTCAAAAATATATACATATAATGTTTTTCTTCTCCTATGGAGAAGGAGGAACCTCCTCATCATCTACCCCATTACGGTAGCATATCACTAGTCTAGCAACCCTACGCAGTAATCTAAGCCATGCCGGGGGCACCCCAACAACATCTTCCTGCATGTCAACAGGTATCTGGTCCATGCGGCTTGCAGGAATCTCATGAGTCAGCCGACTCATTTTCCTCTCCAGGGTTCCCAGCATAGCTTCTGCTGCGGTGATATCAGCCGGCCTCACATAGATAGTAGGATAGCCCTCGGGACGAACAGGCCCAACATCTGCATTGAACACTTGATTAGAACTCCAAAACTCATTTCATAAAAATCAAATATTTGAAAAGTTTGAAAAAATTAAATAAATTCTCAAAAAGTAAACATACCAATATCTCCCCAGGCTCCACCTGGCGGAAGTACCAGCTCTGGGTCGTGACGAAAATCTAGTCCAGCATAGGGAAACTGCTCAAAAGCGGGAACTTGCCTCTCCCACCACCCCCAGAAGTCATCTGTATGGTAACAATAGTGACTCTCCCCACCACCCTGGCGGAGAAAAATGTCACCCCAACGGCCTAGTCTGGGCTCACGGGGGTTAACCTGTGGTAATGGCATTCCCAAACTAATAGCAGGCATTCTCTCGAAGAAGAAAGTACACAAGATACTCCCGTACCCGAAATTCTTCATTGTACCAGATTTGCAACTTGTCAATTGATACTTCATGTTTGCCAACAAGCTAGTACTCCAATCATACACATGCCCATGCAAGCACTGTACACCGACATGCATCGAGTTCCTAGAAGCCAAGTGTTGTGATGCACTACCGGATACCCAGTTGATCGTGCTCACTATCACTTTCAGCGGGAGACCATCAATAGTTGAAATCAGGATTTGGCTTCCCGATTTCTCTGCTCCGGCATCACAGTAGGTGTTCACATATTCTTGCACTGATCGTGCACCCAAGCGAGATGTACTTTTTAGATTGATTACGTCTCCTCTCCTCGAGAGACCGGTTATAAAGTATATATCCTCAACGGTAAGCTCAAGAGTTTGCCCCCGGATGATGAAGGTATTAGTATCGACATCCCAATACTGAATCAATCTTCGAAACAACTTGTTTAGTGCCCGCATGTTTACGGTTCGATAAAATTTCAACAAACCGCATCGACGGAGTGCATGAAGGGTAGCAGGGTCTTGCATAGCTAGTCTATCCATGTCTTCATGCTCCCTTTCCCTCCATTGTAAGACCATCCTGCACAAAAACCCCAAAAATTTTGAGTCTCGACGCTTTAATTTGGCTTTGCAAGTATGTACGCTACTGTGTATACTACACAGTAGCGTGTAGGCGCTACTCTGTTTGAGCAAAGTAGCGCCCATTGCCTTCGTACGCTACTGTTATGTATATACAGTAGCGCCCACGCATAAAACTTTATGAACATTACGTTTCGGGCCATTTTTCCCCAAAATTTTAAAAATAAACCATTGAAATGCAAGTTGGGTTGATTTCTACTTACTTGGTGGAAGCAGTTTGGCGATTGGATGCTCCGTTCGATCACAAAGGAGATTTGAAATTCGTGAAAATGTGCCCAATGTTTGCCCTACAACACAAAAATGCAAATTGATTTGTTAATATTAAAATTATATATATAATTGGATTTTAATTTTTACCCATAATTTTTAATTTTCTATAGTTTCAAACATTTTCAAAAACCCTAATTAATCAATTGAAACACAAAATAAGGTATAAAATTGATCCAAGTTCAATTTTCACTCAAATGTTGTCGAATTCGTCTCCTGACCTCAAATTTCTTAACGATAAATCTTGTCAATTAGCTAAACATTTCAAATCCATATATTCTTTAAGATTTTTGCGTCATCGACTAATATTTTGTTGAAAACCTAGTTTTTGGCAGGACATGAAGTTACGATCCCAGAAGCTGACCTTTAAGTCATTTTAAGCTCTTGTTTGGACTATTTAAACCTAAACAAGATTGCCGAGCAGACTTGTCCTCTTCGAGCTCGTTAAAGTATCCGAAGGCTCATCCACTCAGGTATAGAATTACCCCTTTTTCCGGGCCTCAGTGGATTAACTACGGAAAAGGTATACTCTAGGTATACGTCAGTATGCGCTAGAAGAGTTCTCCTTTCATTGTTTTATACTTTTTCGGGGGAGGAGACTAACTACACGAAAAAGGACCTTCTAGAGTCTTTCTTTAGGGTTTTCAGACTCTCTAAATATGAAAATACCAAGCGAGCATTCACCTACTCGGGCTCGATGTGAAATCCACGAGAGGGTAAGAAGAGGATTGTTTAAGTTTTTCAGACTCTATAAACAGGAAAACACCAGCGAGCATTAATCTGCTTGGGCTCGATACTAAAATCCACGAGCAGATATATGGAGTTATTGTTTAAGTTTTTCAGACTCCTTAAAATTGAAAACACCGGTGAGCAAGAACAGATCTCGGCTCGATACTAAAATCCAGAGATCAGTACATATAGAGTAATCTTCTATCTCTTCTTCGAACTCTTTAAATTATGAAGAAGGTACTGAGCCTTCCTCCCATGGGCTCATTAAACTATTTACATGGTTGGACCTATTGAGTTTTCATTCTTTCTTGGACTCATTAAATCCACAAGAAGGGTATTCTTTTATCTAAAAAGAATAAGGAACGGGAAAACACATCATATCTTCATTGTTAAAGGCAGTATCAGTCAAGTCCTATCCTTGAACACAGCACCTACTTGAGTCTATCTTGTCGGTTGGGTTTAGTTTTTGGCCTTAGGGTGAACCTTTCCTCCGAGTTATTTACTCCCCCGGTTGGTTATTCTCCCAACCGTATGGAGGGTCTGCTAATGTCTCTTACATTTCAGACTTATTTACCCCATTATGTCAGAAACTGCCTGAGTCACTTTGTGTCGTGCTCAATATTCAAGGATATACCCTGTGTCGGCCATTCTGCAGTTACCTTGACCTCATGTGTCGGCCTTCCTAGTGTCAGTCTTGTTACATATCATTTCATATCAGCTCTTACCAGTTGAGTGTTCCTCGAGTTGGATGATGGAGGATGCCTTAAGGCCTCCCTTCCAACGGACTTCTTCCCATCGACTTCAAATCATTATTCTGGGATTGAAGTTTAGAGTTTCGGTTAGTACCTTGGAGATTGCAGTCACCAGTGGCAATTTTCCTCGCTGTTGAATGATGAGAATACATCAATGTCTTTTCTTCGACAGGATTCCCAAGTGTTCGACTCCAAGTCCATCTATTCACATTTGGCGAATCGTACTTGGTACCTTGGACTCCATCATCATTATTGATGGAAGTCCTCGCGTTTGTTAACGGTATACATCAATGACCGGTAATCAGACGATGCCCTCCATGTTCGACTGTCAACTCATCTATTCACATGGCTCGGGTTTGTACCTAGGGTTGTTACGGGATGAAGACCTTGGGATTTGGATGACATAACCCCATTTTGTTATCACCCAAGTTGCGCAAGACTGAGCCTCACTTCTATACGGCTCTCCATGAGACATAGATCCAGTGTGTTTTTATGGCTATGATCTCTTAGTTTGACATGGATCCACGCTTGTATTTCAAGTGGCCATGCTTTTATATACATCTCCTTGTTATGTATCGGAGATCATGTTGTATCACCTTACACATCTATAAGATGTCAACAATGTAATTGCTCGCTGACCTTGATTTTTGTTGCAGGTTTCTTGCGACTTTTTTCCTACGGTTCTGTGCTCTCTCTCTGGTTTTGGATTATAATGTATTTCGGCCATCGCTTGCCTCTGATCTCATACATTACGGGGCATCTGTTATAGGTCAAACTTGCACCTCTCCGTCCGTGATCACCCTGAGCTGTTGATCACACAAAAGGACAACTTGGATGGAGGAGCATGTTGACCTTAGATATTATGACAACTCATCCCATTTCCTGAGAATACTGGAAAACATACAAAAATATCATTTTGAGGTATGAGCGCTACTCTACTTAAAGAGACTAGCGCCCATACGCGACTCCAGTGCATAATAGTAGCGCCCATATCAATATATACGCTACTCCTTATTATCAAAGTAGCGCTCGGAATTTAAAACTAAATGAGCGCTATTCCTCAAACAATAGAGTAGCGCCCTATACGCTACTCCACTGTGTAATAGTCGCGTGTATCTTAAAAAATGATTAAAAAATATATTAATCCATCGAAGAGGATTAGTTGAAGTCAGTTTCTTAACTTCCCCAACCTCCTCATCGACTTGAACTGCTTCCTTAAACCTATAAATTCCTAGAAGGCTAAGGGAGCAAGGTTAGAAGAAATTATGAATGCAAATGATTACTAAAGAATGAGAGGATGAGTTAATGGAAAAACTGTTGCAGAAGACATTCAGACCAGAGCAGAGCCAGAGCCCAGGATCTAGTTGCAGGAGCCTGCTTCATTATCAGGTATATTTGTACTGCATACTATTTTGACAAATAAAGGTTGAAGTGTTTCCTTGTTCCAATCTGAAGGTGTTATAAAATGGCATTTTGAGTTGGATTCATTTTGGTCAATACTGGATATTAAACATAATCTTTGTTTATTTTATGATTTATATGTTGCCCAAAGTGTTTGAGGAAGGTATTGTTGTTTCAGGTTTGCTGAAAGAAAGTAGATTTGAGAGCTGGACACAAGACTGGGTCAAGGCTAGGATCAGACTCCAGTACAAGGTATGTTCTCTAAATCTGTAATCTATTTCTTTTGTAAACACCTCTGTAATGACATAAATGCACTTACCTGTCACCCCAACCAAGTTGATAGTTTAGTTTCCTGACTATAGGGTAGAAATATCCGCCAACAGTAGCCCCACCACCTACAGGTTTTCATCATCACTGGACATATTGTAAAATCCTCAGGACTAATTACATGCGTCAACAAAATCTCGAAAGAGTATCCCAGGCATTTTACGAGCACACGGCTCAACCTATTTGATCTCCCTGGATATTTTACATGTGACTATCACAAAACCTTAAAAGAGTGTCTTGCCAAGCAAGATCTCTAAAGAGCATATGAGGCCTTTTTCATCCTGTCCAAATCTCTAGGACTTATTACATGTGACCCCTACCACAAAACCTTAAAAGAGTGTCTTGCCAAGCAAGATCTCTAAAGAGCATCTGAGGCCTTTTTCATCCTATCCAGATCTCCAGGACTTATTACATGTGGTCTAGCAAAACCTTAAAAGAGTGTCTTGCAAAGCAAGATCTCTAAAGAGCATCTAAGGCCTTTTTTATCCTGTCCAGATCTCCAATACTTATTACATGCTACCCTTGCACAACCTGTCCACGACCACAGAGTAACAACCTGATACTCTCCATACATCGTCCTGATGTACATGATCATCCTGATCATACAATGCATCGACATGATGCATACCAAGTATCTACCTGATACATCTCATCATACATGATCCAACTGATCATACAATGTATCCACCTAATACATACACAGATACATAATTCACCGGATTATACAATCGTATCCACTTGATACATATACAGATACATGGTCCAAGCATCCAACATGATGCATATACATATACATGATCCAAATGATCATAACAAGTGCTTACATCCACAGCCATGGGAAGGATCCTCCTCTCACCATGCTTGGAATGGCTCCTACAAATGTGTCCATCACTTCTTCCTCGAAGTGTCATCAATCTGAAGAACACCAAGCCTCTCTCTGAAGTACTCAAACTTCACTCTGGCTAGTGGATTCGTTAGCACATCTGCAATCTGCTCATCTGTCGCAACATACAGGAGCTTCACTGCTGCTCTCCGCACCATATCCATGATATAGTGATATTTGATCTGAATGTGTTTCGACCTATCATGGAACACTGGGCTCTCAGACAGCTTCACACAACTCTAGTTGTCACAAAAGATACCAGTAGCCTCCAGCGGGAGATCAAATAACTCAGACAGTAGCTTTCGGAGCCATACTGCCTCACAACTAGCTGAACATGCTGCAACATACTCTGCCTCGGCTGTACTTAGTGCTACGCAAGACTGCTTCCTGCTCTACCAAGAGATGACACATGATCCCATACTAAAGCAACACCCAGATGTGCTCTCCCTATCTGCAGCACTGCCTGCCCAATCTGAATCAACATAACCCTACAGGTTAAACTTTTGATTCGCATCATACTTGAGCCCATAATCAATTGTACCCTTTAGGTACCTCAGAATGTGCTTTACAGCAACTAGGTGAACACCTCTGGGATCCGTCAGGAACTGGCTCGATGTGTTCACTGCAAAACAGATATCTGGTGTAGTGTTCGTCAGGTACATCAAGGACCCAATCATCTGACAATACACAGTGACATCAACCGGATGAGATGAAGCATCACACAGAAGCTTCAGGTTCGATGGCATAGGTGTGGCCATGGCCTTGCAGTCCATCATCCCGAACCTCCTCAGGATCTCTACTACATACTTCCCTTGTCCAAGGAAGATCCCATTTGCACTCTGCCACTCCTCCATGCCTAGAAAATAGTGCATCATCTCCAAGTCCTTCATCTCGAACTTGGAAGCAAGCTTCCTCTTCGTGTCGGCAATCAATCTATCCTCACATGTTACAAACAGGTCATCCACATACAATAGTAGTATCACTGTATTTCCTTCCTCAACCTTGTAGTAAAGGTTGGAATCCGCTTTACTCTTGGTAAAGCAAAAATTGGATAGAAAGCTATCTATCCTACCATACTAAGTCCTAGGAGCTTGCTTCAAGCCATACAAGGTTTTCTTCAACTTGCACACATATGACTCTCTGTCATGTGTCTCAAAACCAAGTGGCTGCACCACATACACTTCCTCCTCGACCACACCATTCAAGAAAGTTGTCTTGACATCCATCTGGTCTATCTTCCATTTCATCACTGCATCCAGAGCAAGTACTGATCTAATGGAATTCTATCTGGCTATAGGAGCAAAAGTCTCTTCATAATCAATTCCTCTTTCTTGGAGAATCCACGAGCTACAACCTCACTTTGTATTTCTCCATGCTACCATCTGCAGAATGCTTGATCTTATAGATCCACTTGGAAGTCATGACAGACTTCCCTTCTGGTCTGGGACCACATCCCAACCATCATTCTTCATGATTGACGGATCATGGCATTCTTCCATTGCTTCGTCCTGGATCCTGGGAACTTCAATATCTTCAATATCTTCAATAGATAGATTTGTTACTAGAACAAATGTTGTAGTCCTTCTTTTGTAGGTGATGGTATACGATCTTTCCTACAAGACAAGTTAAATTGCATGATTAGAAACATCTCATAGTTTTCAGAACAATTTCTTACACATAAAGAAATATGTCATAGAGTCATGCAATTGTTTTAGCCAATGCTTCAATACAACATTTATCCATATCCCTTAACTTTCTAGATGCATTCCAATCTCTACCAGATCATTGTTAAGAGTGTGCACAACTCCCAACATGTTAGCAAAGAGGTCTCATTCTAGATAAGTAGCAATGGAATGTTGTACACTGCCATAGGCCACTTACCCATTACATGCATATTAGTAGTATACTGTTCATTAATGTAATTATTCTAATATGCATAATACACAACTTGTCCAGGAAAATAAGTATATACATTATTGAATAGTATTATTTAAACAATCAAATACTTATCTTTGTTTGTTTGTAGGGTGGACTCCCTCTCAAAATTTGCTTCCTTGCAGGAGCTACTGGAGTGTGCTCCCTCTTGATCTTTGCTTCCTGGATTACCTGTCCTTGAACTTATATCCATCCTCGATCATTTATGCATACTTACTAGTATCATCATTGTGTTATCCTCGAGGTCTCATGCATACATACATCCATTAGTATAATCACAATAATCTTAAACATGTATAGTCATGATCTTTTCAAACACAGATAATAAACATTAGTATTCAAGTTTTGAGGGAATACTTCTTTTACTCATGCATATTCTTATTTGACCAAAGGACTTTTCTGGTTAGTCATATCATCAATCAAGGTAAGAGACATAATATGAATAATTCCTTTATTACTTACACTTCTAACTTCATGAATAATCATTATCAACCATACAACAGTATAAGATCCTAACACAAGGTATGATTCTAACTTGATATAGGAAAAGCATACCTGGTTATCATATTTGCTAGTTATGTCTAGTAATGTCTTCTTGTTCTCTTCAATGACTTATGCTAGTAAGCTGCATATCTCATAGGCTAAGCATTGTAGAACCAAATTATACATACCTCGTAAATAGATCTTCTATGTGATCCATGACAATGGATGAACCTTTGTCTTCATGTCACCATGGTCATATGTTCTTGATCTAGAACATAATTTGTCTTTCTTGATGTACCTTTCATGTTAGCGGACAACATCAACCTCATACAACACCATAATACATTAGTAAAATCATAAGTGTCAAAACCCTAATCAATGAATATCTTCTATCATGCATTCATAATTTTATTAAGGTGATACGACAAGTCTAAAGTTAATTAAGATTGTACTAACCTTAATGAAGACAAACATACCATTAACTTGATCATGGACAGATTTCGAAACATACCTGTAAGTTATACCTGTTGAGATTGCTTGTAATCTTCTTATGTAAGGCCTTAGCCTCATCTCCCTCTGAAATAGGAACTTCTTCACTTATGCAGGTGACCAATCCATTCTCTTCTAGGATTAACCCAATCCACTTTATTTGCAGAAACTAGATCTGGAGCTAGATTTGGGTTTGTCAGGGAAACCCTAAAAATTCAAACTTTGAATTTCAGACTACTGAAAGGATATAAAGATGCGCCTTGATGAGCTGATAAATATGGTATACTTGGAATTTCAAAACTGCAAACTTTCACCCCTCAAATTTGCTTTTCAAACTTTTGGATTCACTAAGGAGGGCCCTGAATTAGGGTTTGAATTTCCCAAAGCTTTACCCAAACAAATAGTTTGATCCAAATCTCTAAAATTCGATTTTTCCAAGGAGCTTCCAGCTATGGTGACAAATTTAAAAAATTCCCATTTTTGTAGAAGCCCTAAATTTTCACTTTTCCGATCAAAGTCTTGAACTAGGGTTTGATGAAGCCCGACCTTCTACCCAACCAAAAACTTTTATCTTGGTCTCTAAATTTCAATTTTGATGAGTAGCATTCAGCCGTGGTCTCCTATGACAAAAATACCAACTTTCTCCGAAACTCTAATTGCCAGAGCCATGAATGAGGGTCCTCAAAATCCAATTCTATTTTGACAAAAATATGCACCTGATTGTTTCTAGTGTAACTCTGAAACTACAAATCCACAGGGTCCGAAACTTCAATCTGTTGTAGCCTGACCTATCATATTTCCAACCCCACAGTTCTGACCTCAATTGGATTCTCTGAGAGAGAGTTATGCCAAGTGTCACAATGTGACCTGTTTATGGGATAAAATAGGAGAGCGAACTTGTACACCGTTCCACGTGTCACAGGTTAAACTTCGGCCTTTGAAAACCTTACATGAGAAACTAAAGTTCATTCCATACCTGTCCCTTTTTACGAAATTTCATTTGGACCTTCCTATCCCAAGTTGTGACCTTTTTCCCTAGGTCACCTGTTTATGACTGAGATCTAGAAGAGGCAGAAACCCTATATTGTACAGATCATAAAACACAAAGTACAATGAATTAGAAGTTTTGATTCGGACACAAGGTACATGGGGATCTTATCTTATACTTGTAATAGTTTCCGATCCTGAAACCTCACCGAAATGGATTTATAGCGAAAGTTCTATGATGACTGGTTTTTTCTATATCAAGCCCTAGCTTCACAAGTGCAACAACTGTCATAAATGCCATACCATGCCATTTTTTCAGGCTAGCTCTGATACCATGTTAGTTTTTCAGAATTTACTTCAATCTGATCTAGGATCTTAACTGAGAGATCAACATGTACAACATAACTACAACATATCAATCATGGACATAATAATGCAAGCACATAAGAGAGAATAGACACACAGAGTTTCACCGGGGAAAACCATAAAGGTGAAAAACCCCACAACTTCCTCAGAGATAGATAGAGCAATGATACAACCCAAGCATAAGAGATAGTCTTCTCTTAGCAGTAGCTTCTCCTTCTCCACAATTGCGCCACTCTTCGATGAGATTATGAGTGAGAAAGTTAATGATCAAATAGAGTGCCTCTCGCACTCTATTTATACTTGACTTGACTTGCCTAATAACCTTTACTAGGTCGGCCTTAACTTAACCACATAACATAATGTTGACTGGGCCAACCCCCAATAGGGTGTTCTAATAACCCTTTGACCCACATGACTTATACAGGGCCGACCCCACCAAGGTGGTCTAATAACCCATCAAGTATAAGTTATGACACTTACAATATAAATGACGACACTTCCGTATAGAGAAATAATAACATCTCTATAGAAATACAAACACTTCCATATAGAGGAATAATAACATCTCTATAGGAATACAATATACATATAGGAAATACATTCCAAAGTTACAAATACATCAACATACCTACCACACCAAACACAAGAAAGTATTCCCTTCACTACTACATAGTACCTTAGTCCATATCTTCCCTCCAATGCTCTTCACAGTGGCCATAGAAAGGTCCAAGCTGCTGGATCCTTGAGACTCTAGCCTTCACTAGGTTTATCAAGCAACCCTACCTTCTGTCCTATTCTTCTCTGTCATCTCCACCTGGATTTTCTTGAATTCTTTAACCAAGTGACTTTATCTCGTGTCTGGGTTCTCGGCGACCAACAAAGTGTTTCTCATGGGTTTTTGAGCATTTTACACACTGCAAATTTTCCCTATGGTTCAGGCCGACGCATCCCCTGCTATATTGAACTTCCCACGAGATTTTTGGGTGAATTAAGCACTCCAAAATCGTGGTTTTCCAGAATCGTGGTTCCTCTTCTTTTATTAATTTTTTGGCTCTTCCTTCTGTGTGTCAAACTCTCTGTGCTAGTTCGTTATGGAATGGGGATCAGGGAAAATGAATTGTCAGTGGTAGAGTGACTTGTGGGTCAAGAAAAACAGAGCCCCATATGCTGTGATCCAAATTTTCTGGGTTTTCCCACACTTCATCGACCTCATGAATAGTTTCTTCAACCACCTTCTGCAGTAGAATTAAATGTCAGGAAGGAAGGTTAAAATGAGTTCTAAAGATGACATTTGACAGTGTGTGGTCCAATATCACAACCCCCTCACCTCTCCTTAGTGGATACACATGGCCCTCTCTTATTAGTTTCCTCCATAGCAAATTTTCTTGGTATTTTATTCGAATATTAACATTTACATCATTCACAATGTCTTGTGGCTTGATAGCTCATGGATAAAATAATGTCTAATACTTGTCTTTTACATAAAAAACAATCATCCACTAGTGGGGCCTTGGCCTTGAGATCCACGCTAGGAAAACATACATCGCATGTATACAATATTTAGATTGAAATCCAAATATGTCCTTAAGGGTCAAAATGGGGTATTACATTTCCCTCCCCCTTAGAACAACACCGTCCTCAGTGTTCTCAAAACTGAAAAAAAATGGGAATGCCTCTCTCATGGCATCCTCTAGATCCCATGTAGCCTCATGGGGACTAAGGTGATTCCATTGCTCCTTCACCTATCCGATAGCTCGATTCCAAAGCAATGTGACCTTCTTGTCGATGATTCGTATGGGATCCACTTGTAACTCTCATTCGGGTTCCACCTGTATCACATTCTAATCAATTATGTGATTAACATAATGTACATATTTCTTAAGCAAAGAAACATGGAAAACATTATGATCTATCATGTTAACAGGTAATGCAATTCTATATGCAACTGGTCCTATACTATAAAGGACTTCAAATGGCCCATAATATCTTGGTGCCAACTTGGCACAACTCCCCAACTTTAGGGAACTTTTTCTTGGCTTCACTCTCAAATAAACATGATCCCCAATATTAAATTCCTTATGCACTCTTTTCAAATATGCATAACTCTTTTTCCTGTCCTGAGCTACCTTTAAATTCTACTTGATTTTAACAATTTCCTGTACCATTTCTTTGATCATCTCTGGTCCAAGAACTACCCTGTTCACAAGACTATTCCAATTCACTGCAGTCATGCATCCTTTTCAATACAATACCTCAAAATGACTAATCCCCAATGATGCATGATGTCCATTATTGTATGCAAATTCTACCAAATGTAGGTAGTCCTCCCACTTGGATGGTTTGTCCATAACATACATTCTCAGCATGTCTTCAAGAGCCTGATTCACCCTCTCATTTTGACCATCTTTTTGAGGATGATATGATATACAAAAGTTCAGTTGAGTTTCCAATTCTTCAAATAGTCCCTTCCAAAAATTGGATGTGAACTTTACATCTCGATTTGAAATTATTGCTTGGGAAATCCATGCAATCTAAATATATCCTTCATGAAAATATTTTCTATGTCACTTGTCTTATGAGTGGACTTGACTGGAATAAAGTGAGATACATTTGAAAGCTTGTCCACCACTACCATAATTGAATCATCCTTCCTCACTGTAAGTGGAAACCTTGTTATAAAATCCATAGAAATTACTTCCCACTTCCATTTCGGAATGGGAAAAGGCTACAATAATCTTGTTGGATGATGATGTTCTACCTTGACTTGTTGGCGTTTTTCACACCTAGAAATGTATTCTACTATGTCCTTCTTCATCCCATGCCAAAAGTACTGATTTCAAGCTATTTTTATTGTCTTTTGATATCCTGGATGTCCAGAGTATGGTATTTGATGTATTTCATCCATCACTAGCTTCTTTAAATATGCACAATCTGGAATATGCAGTATAGTACCATGATAAAGGAGAATATCATCTTCACCAAGATGATATCCTGCACACCTTTCATCTATATTTTCCTGCTGCAAATTATTTTTAATTTGAAGGTAAGTTCCATCATTGGTTTGGGCTCTAAGAACTCTTTCCTTCAAATCTGATTTCCACATACTTAATACTGCAACATGAAACTTTCTGGTAAGAGCATCTGCAGCCTTATTCTCCTTCCCTTTTACATGCTTAATTTCAAAATAAAATTCACATATAAATTCCATCCACCTAGCTTGTCTAGCATTCAAGTTTGGTTGGTCAAACAAATACTTCAAGCTCATGTGATTTTTTCTAAGCTAAAAAATTCTTCCCAACAAATAATGTCTCCACATCTTGAGAGCATGTACTATGGCTGATAGTTATAAATCATGTGTGGCATAATTCTTTTCATGCTCTTGTAATTTCCTTGACTCATAGAAAATCACAAATCCTTCGTACATGAGCACTCCACCTAGCCCTTCAATGCAAACATCTGTGCACACTACAAAATCCTTCCTTGGATTTTTAATCTTCAGAACAGGAGCGCCAGTAAGCAACTTCTTTAACTGTTGAAATATTCTCTCACATTTTTCAGACCATACATTTGACATTCTTCCTCTGCAATGATGTAATTGGGTGATCTATCTTGGAGAATCCTTCAATGAACCTTCTATAATATCCTGCAAGACGCATAAAATATATAAAATCTAATACATTCTTTGGAGTAGGCCAATCCATTATGGTTTCAATATTTTATGGATCCACTGCAATTCCTTCTTCTGAGATGACATGACCCAAACACTGTACCTTCCTTTTATAGAAATCACACTTGCTCAGCTTTGCATATAGTTGGTTATCTCTAAGAACTTGTATCACCATTCTTAGATGCTCATCATGCTTGTCTTCATTCCTTGAATAAACAAGAATGTCATCCAAGAACACTATCACAAACTTATCCAAATACTTGTTGAAGATAGTATTCATGAGACACATGAATGTAGCAGGTGCATTGGTAAGACCAAATTACACGAGTGTGAACTCATAATGACCATATCTTTTTGAGAACGTTGTCTTCTGAATGTCTTCTTCTTTTATCCTCACCTGATGATAGCCATACCTTAAATCAATCTTTGAAAACACTCTAGATTCCTTCATTTGATCAAACAAATCATCAATTCTTGGCAATGGATACTTATTATTTAGTATCACTTTATTGAGCTTCCTATAATCAATACACAACCTTGAAGTCCCATCCTTTTTCTTGGCAAATAACACAGGTGCTCCCCAAGGAGATACACTAGGCTTGATATACTTCTTGTCCATTAATTCCTCTAGTTGCATATTTAACTCTACCAACACTTGTGTTCTCATTCTATAAGGATCTTTGGAAATTGGTGCTTCTCCTCGAACAAGATCAATGGTGAAATCGATATCTCTCTTTGGTGGCATCCTGGGAACTTCATCTGGAAACACATCTTTGAATTCTTGCAGGATCTGGAAGTATTCTAACCTCATTCCTTTGTCCTCTGGTGAATCTGATATGTGAACTACATATAATTGGAAGCCCTCTTTATAAAAAAAAATAACTATAAGGCTTAAATATGCCTTACTAAGACTTGCTTGGGAATTCCTCTTACCAATCTAGGTCTTCCCTCTTCATCAACGCATTCAAGTAACTTTTCATAGAAATCTATCTTGGCTCTATCCCGTTCCAACCAATCCATACCAACTAGAGCATCATAAGATCCTAATGGTAGGACATTAGAATTTACATTTGTGAGGAGTCCATTCAATTCCATGGGGCACTCCACCACTACTTCACTCACTTTTCTCTTAGTCCCTATGGCTAACTAAACTAGCCAAGACTTATTGTGCTTCATTTTTCTAAGATAACCACCTTCAACCACTTTTGGAGAAACATAACTATGAGTAGATCCTAGGTATTTCAAAGTAGAAATAGATTTCTTAGCAATCTT
The DNA here is from genome assembly GCA_027924585.1 of Larix kaempferi. NCBI lineage: Eukaryota > Viridiplantae > Streptophyta > Pinopsida > Pinales > Pinaceae > Larix > Larix kaempferi. The sequence continues at coordinate 2,718,942 of BSBM01001243.1, read as the reverse complement.
ACCTTCAAATTCCATCACTGTTGATTGATGGTCTGCCTGATAATCATCCAACGCTTCATAAATTCGAGGCATTTCCATAGCCATATCTTCCACTATGGTCGCTTCTTCTAAGTGGTGCAAACTCTGGGTATTATACCTCCGATGTGGAAACTATTTAAGCACGTAGTTTCCTCCACATCCCCAACATTGAAGTGGCCCTCTTAATGCTTTTTCAGCTACAACTGTTGGCTTATTGCCACTTGCTTGTTGGCCGTGTGGAAACTTTATGGGCTGATTTTTGAATGGTGGCTTAAATCAACTTATGCTTTGATCAATCCTCCCATTTAGATTTCCTTTCCATGCTGGGTGGAACTCTATTTTCCATTTGCTATTCTCATAGCAATGCACCACCATCCTAATGGCTTCATCAAGACTTAGTGGATTAACAAACTCAATCCTATCTCTAAAATTCTGAGGTAGACTTTGTTAGGAACCCATGCCTTTACTTTGTTAGTATATTGTTGTTGGACGCATATGCTTTGTAAGTCGTCCTGTAGTATTTGTTGATCCATAGTTTCTGTTATTGTTGTTGGCGCATATGATTTGTAAGTCACCCATAGTTTGTATTGGCCCATGGTTTTGACTCATAGTATTGGCGCCTAAACTTAGTATATAAGTGTGTGTTGAGGCCTATGAAGGCACCTTGAAGTTAATTGTATTGAGCTTTCTCAAAGGAGGTTGCCCCCTCGAAGTGGCCTGTGATTAATATAAAAGTGATTCTGAGTTCTGTTATTTCTGATATCTTGTGTATTTGCATTAATTAATTATTGCAGGTTCATCACATCTAGTATCAGAGCACTTTCTTGGGCTCGTTGGGTGGAATTTCTGCTAATTTTTTTTTATTTTTTTCACATTTGTTGCAAGTTCGGATCTGGGAATAATCCCTATCCGCTTAACTGTGGGACATACTTGGGCGTAAGCCCTAAAACTCATTGTGAGGAGTACCACAGAAACCCCAAAGTAGTTGGCCCATTGAGAGGACCTGCCAGCAAAAAAGGAAATGACCCCTACCTGATTGACTAGTTCCCACCCGTGAGGTAAACCAAGAGCAATCGTTTGTGGCAAATCAGTTATTAGTTTTACCTGAGCCATGGAGTGAGGGGTACTACCCCAATATGCAAGCCGTCAGACAGCATTGGTGGTCGAGTGAAACACTTGAACTATTAGGAAGCCGAACATACCTGGGGTCCATACCTATTTTCGGCTGAACTGTTGTCGATCACTTCCGTGCTATTTCAAATCCATTTCGAGCTATTTCATATCCAGGCATTTCAGATCCAGTCGTTTTCGATCCATTCAGTGCTGTTTCAGATCCATCTATTGCAGATCCATTTCTAAAAAAAAAAAAAGAGTATAAAATTCTATTTTTCCGCCATATATCCCTTGTTTTAACTCTGTTTCCCTTGAAACTTCTCTGACATCCCTGCAATCCCATTCTTCATATTTCATTTCTGAGGACCCTATCCCACATTCCACTTCCCAACACCCAAAATCTACATTCGTCTATTTTTAGGGTTTGCCATAACTTCTTCGATTTTCACCCGATTGCCTTCAAATTTTACCACATAGTTCATTTTCTAATTCTGCTTCTTTGTCCCTCTCTGCCAAATTTTCTCATTCTTTCACCCCGCTTCTGAAATCCCCCTTTTTTGCTTTCCTGTCCTTTCGACAATGTCCAAAATCTAGTCAAACCCTAATTACCCATCATATGTTTTCCCCAATCCAAATTTCCCTTTACTAAATCAGCTTTTGCTTGTGTTTTTCTACTCATTCCAAAAACAAAAAAAAGAGTATAAATTTTTTTTTTCCGCCATATCTCCCTTGTTTTAACTTTGTTTCCCTTGAAACTTCTCTGACACCCCTGCAATTCCATTCTGCATATTTCATTCCTGAGGACTTGTTGTTGCAGCAACACCCCTCCCCAAAATTTTGTACATGTTGGGGCCCCTCCTGTATTTTTGTAGAAAGTTTGCCTGAGAAGCCTGAGAGGCCATCCCAGCCGTCAGCTCTATTTTCAACATAAAATCTTATTTCCCTACTGAACATCTGGCCATCAATCCGTCCATGTTTTCCCCAAAAGGCCAAACGTCCAACCTTTCCGAAAAAGGGACTTAGATTTTTCTTTGTCAAAATCGTGGGCCGTGAGGAAAAAGCTGCGGAAGCCATTGGGCAATGCCTCCCGAAACGGCGGAAGTTTTCACTCAAGCCTTCCGCAACCGCGGAAAGGTTCCGGTTTTGCTCCCGAAATGGAGGGACTCATTCGCCTCACTCTCCCGAAAAGGATTTGGAATTTTTTTTTGGTTGAAACTCTGCGGAAACCTTCAGGTTTTCCTCCCGAAACGGCGGAGGCCAGTCTCATTAACCACCCATCCAAGCCTTCCGAAGTAAATAACACTTGGAAACTTTTCAATGTTTGAAATCTGCGGAGCAATTCAAGCTACCCTCCCGAAACAGCGAAAGCCATCCGCATAAGTCCCGCGGAGGAATTCACGATTTCCTTCCGAAGCTATGAAAAGAACTTAGAAATTTTTCAAGAAACTATCGCGGAAGCCTTCAGCCTTTGCTCCCGAAACCGCGGAAGCCTTCGGGTTACCCTCCCGAAACGGCGGCATCCAATCGCTTAAACCGCTCGGAAAAGGACTTCGAAATGATCCCGGGAAAATGTGCGGAAGAATATAAGATTTGCTCCCGAAACGGCGAGAGCTACTCGTCTAAAACGCCCGAAAAGACTTAGAAAAAATTCGAAAAAACATGCGGAAGACTTCAGATTTTCCGTCCGAAACTAGCGGGAACCTTCGCCATATCTTCCCGAAAATCAATAAGACTTAGAAATTTTTGGTTTGCGGAAACCCTTCGCGAATAGCTCCCGAGACGGCGGAAGCCAATCGCCTAAATGTTCGGAAGAAGCTTTCGAAATCATTCCGGGAAAACTTTGCGGAAGAGACAGCCGAAGCGGAGACTTAGAAAAAACTTAAAAAAAAATTTGCGGAAGCCTTCGCAAATTACTTCCGAAACGGCGGAAGCTTTGGCGTTACCCGTCTGCAACGCGGGGGGTCTTTCGCGGAAGGCTTCGAGTTTCCTTTCCGCGATGCGCCCCGAAACGGCGGGAACTTTCGTTGAACCCTTCCGCAACGGCAGATACGATTCGCAATCTGGTCCCGTGAATGGCGGTCGCACGGAAATCGAGGTATTTTGACATGACCGCGGCGGGCGGCGTATTTAAGCCACATTCTAATTACGCCAACCACCAACCTTAGTGCTCGCACGTGCCCGTTTTTTTATAAATATACGGTAGGGGCTCGAACCAATGCACCATTGTTTTTGATTGGCCAACGACGTGGAACGCCGTGCAAATCGCTCCAGCTCACCTCGCTCATCCGCGCTCGCGGCCACCTCGTTCAAGCGATCCCCACGGTGCCAGGTAGGATTTTAACCTTGATTTTCACTATTGAGTCATCTTTGGTTTGAGAAACAATGGGTTTTTGTGGGATTTTGACGGGAAAAACACCCGTCGAGGGCTATGTTTTGCCCGTCAGACGCAGTTAGATGGAATTCGTGTCTCGTCATAAAATAGGCATTGGTTTAAACATTGACATTACTTATTTTATTGAGTAGAGACGGTTGGTGCAGGCCGTTAATCTTGTCCGTTTTAACCCCCGGTCCGCGCACCTCGTTGTGGGGAAAATTTGTCGAAGCCCCAGCCGAGAGCTCAAGACGTAAAACCCCGGGCCCTTCCGTAAACCTCAGCCCCAACATGCCCTCTACCCAAGGCAAAACCTGCTCTCTGGCACCATTGTCCCGTTCAAAACCCGTGAACGTTCAAGCCACGCGAGCTGAAACCCGAAGCCATGGCTTCCCTATCACTTCCCATCAGTATATCCCCGGCGCCGTCACCCTCGCTCGGACTAGAGTCTCCCATAGAGCACCTCGGCGGGTGCCGCGCGTGACGATGGCATTCAAAGCCCTCACCGAGTCGAAAATGCGAAAGGGGCTCCCTTGTCGTCACAAAGTCTTCCCAACCCGCGTCTCCCCGCCATTAACCTTTCCGACCGCAGCCATAACGAAAGACACCTCCTTCCGCAGGGCAGAACCGAAAACCAACGGCTCCCGCAATTCGCCTATCGAGCCGAAAACCAATGGCTTCCGCAACACAGCCTATCCCCTCAGGAGCATCCCAATCCCATCCTTTTAAGAGATTCAAGTGCTTCAATTTATGTTTCGTATTGAAATAGTAACAGCTTCATTGTACTTATCTTATTTGATATATTATCAAAATAATGATGCTTTCTGTTAAAACCTCACAGTCTGTTGCTCAAATGATGACTTTGATATGGATGTTGTCAGGGATAAGTCAAGATGACGAAAACCGGTAAAAAGAAAGCTAAGATAACAGAAAAGAAACCTGCACGAGGTGCACCACTGGTGTCCCTCCAGAAATCAGATGGGACGACATCTATAGAATGATCAGGGACCAAGAAATCCCAGATATGTTGCTGGAGGAAGCACCAATTTATTTGAATATCAAAGCCTCAGGCATAACCAGAGCTGCCACCCGCCCTGAGCTGTTCCCCTGTGCCGAAGTGATCGGGTGGATACTCCGGCATGCCAATGCTGAAAGCAGAGTAATAAATGACAGCGGTAAAGTGGCCATTGCCTCATTTCAACCCGCGTATCTTGCGGCAGCCTACAAGTTTCCCTGGGTCCAACAAGCTCTGACTGATGAATGGCTGGGTCAAATGAACAATGTCGAGATGGCCAAGAAGCTACTAATAGCAGGCAAACATTTGAGGAAGAAAGGGAGTGAGGAGTATGACGTACAGAATCTAAGAGCCCCTTTTAGATTGATTGCCCTGATGCTGTGCAGAATCTTTGGCATGCCCGATGGCATAGTATACAAGATTCAGTGGGTCCCTATCATCCACTATGTGGCTTTTAAGGGGACTGTATTCAACTGGGCCACTCTCCTGTTAGATATTCTGTCCTCAATGATAGTAGCTGCGAGAGAAGGACTAGCCTTGAAGAAGGCTGAATTCTTCATGTCTTCCTATCTGATAGATTGTATCTTAGCCAAGATAGAATTCCCCAAATTGGGCTGCACATGGGATAAGGCCACCATGCCCGTCTATATTGCATACAAGTTGTTGTGGGCTCAGAATTACAAGCCCAACTACAAACTAATCTGTGAGGGGTTCATCATGCCCCTATACGAGAAAATGTTCAAGGAAGAACCAAATTGCCTGTCAGAAAATGCTTTGGAAGTCCTTGAGGATTATGGGGACTTTTACTTTTCAGAACAAGGTACCTACCTGAGAATGTTTGGGGGAACTAAGCCCCCATACATATTGCCGCAGTATGCCACAGACTATGTGGTGCTCAAGGAAGCAGTAAGACAACTCTTCTTGGATGGGATTGGAGCATTGCTCCACAAGCAACACAAGGCTTCCTTTCCCCCTCTACCTTTCTGCATCGGCGCTTACAAGTTTTCAGGGGTTGCCTCGGCCAACGAATTTTTTCAAGAGTTGAAGGCCTTCCACTTCGGTGAGGTCATCTTCCACAGGAACGACAGAAAGGGTAAAGTGGCAGAGCATTGCAAGGACATCTACGCTCATTTTGAATACTCGCATTACCCCGATGCCGAGGAGGAGGCATTCAGAGGCATTAGCAATATGTCAGAACTACGAATCTGTCGCCAAGGCACTGGAGCAAGCTCTAGTTCAGCCAAGATCCAGGAGACCAGTCAGCGGCAGAATAAAGAAGCCAAAGATGCCCGAGCTCAAGAGGAGCTCAGATTAAGAGAAGAGGCAAGAGTGCTCCAAGAAGCTGAAAGTGCCAGATTGCAGCAGGAAGTGGAAGAAGCCAGGTGGAAGCAAGAAGCTGAAGCAGCAAGAGTACAGCAGGAAGCTGAAGTGGCAAGGATGCATGAAGAAGCAGAAAAGGAAAGCCGGCGCAAAGAAGCTGAACAAGCTGAAGCAGAAAGGAAGGCAAAAGAGGAGCGAAAAGCGGAGGAGGATGCCCAAGCAGGTGGGTCTGGGGTCCAAGACATGGAGATAGACACCTCTCAAGCAGGTGGTTCTGGTACCCAAAAGGAAGGAGTAGACCCTGCTCAGGAAGTCCGGACCCCACCTATGGAAGAAGACATAGACATCATAAACCGACCAATTGTCCCGTACACTCCATCAGGAAAGCGTACGGTGTCCAAATGGAATGAGTTTGTATATGATAAGAAAAGAAAAGCAATGGTCCTCCAATCAGAAGAGAGGATTAAAAGTCCCTTCCATGAAGACATTGTTACTCACCAGGAGGTCACCGTCATGCAGAACACGGATCAAGATCCCATTGCTATGGCGTCCGCAGTTATAGCGACGGCAAAGGCATCATTTTCCAATGTAGACGGTATAGTTAAAGAAAATATATTGACAAAGAAGAGAGCACGCACGCTGCAACAAAATGTGGCTAATGAGCAAGCCCAAAGAGATCTGGCAGTAAACAAGTATAATTGCTTGTACGCTGAGCATAAGGAGCTGTCAAACAAGTACAGCCAGCTGGAGGAGGAAAAAGACCAGCTAACACTTCAAATGATGATTGTGGAAGCAGAGAAGAATGGTGCAGAAGAAAAGGCATCTCTGCTAGAAGCAGACAAGCGAGCATTAGCTGAGCGTTTAGAGCAAGTGGAGAGCAGAACCATGGACCTATCTCCCTTCCACGAGCTGTCATGCAATATTTTGCAGCAAGTGTATGGCTCCCAAGAGCTAATCACTGATGAGGTGTGCAAACTCAAGGCCATGGTGGTCAGGCTAAAAGAGATTAATGCAGAAGCCCACAGGCTCAAAGCAAAGAACACCCGCATTAAGGCCAATATCATAAGCCAGATGGCATGGGGAGAAGGAAAAGGGGGTTTTCCTGCACATCTCTTATTTAAATCTGTGGACAGTCTTAATGAGGACATAGCACTGTTGGAGTTCGGCAGAAACTGCGCCAGTAAGCTGATGGCCAGTGTGCAAAGAACAACAGATAAAATCAGCGGTCTCTACCAGAGGCTCCAAGAGGCACATGCCAAATGTACATTGAGTTTCCCTCATACCCTAGAGGACTTTCCGGAAAAGGAACAACGGTTGTTTCAGCTAAAGGAAGAGCTAGGCGTTCAAATGGAGTATGTGAAAAGGATTGATGTCCTAGCCATTGATGACCTCCAGCATTATATTGGTTCATCATCACTCCACAACCATCTGCTGAAGGAAGTACATCAAGCTGCAGTAGCAGAGGTCCAAAACATTAAAGCAGAGCTCAGGAAGAATGTGACTTCTCAGAAAATCCTGTTCCCTGCTGCGGCAAACACAGTCATAAGGGACACAGGTGCATGGTACAGCTACATAACAGAGGAGGAAAGGAAAACTGCAGCAGCAACACGAGCATCAGCAGGCCCAGGATCCTCTCTCCCAGCAGCCACTCCAGCTGTAGGTTCGAGGCCCTCTTTCCCAGCAGTCATTCCAGAAGCTCCAGCAAGACCAATCCATCCCTCCCATGCACAATCGACAACCTCAATGGACTTGGGCGACCCTTCCCCAGCCGAGGCTCATGCACAGGAGTAAAAGAAGCTGAATTCAGTGAGCAACTCTCTTCATCCGAACACGTGCCCAGCAGGGAAAGCTTTGATGTTAGCCAATTTTCGGTTATGTATGTTTCGAATATGTAAGGCGCAAGCCATGGGACAACTGACCCTAATTTTTTGTCAAAATATTTTTTGTAAAGGAAGTGGCCATTTTTGGTGGTCGATTATAGTAGAAATTCCTGTAAATGACAGGTGGAGAATGATAGGTGTCAGCCCAAAGGACAGATTTGTAGCTATAAATAGCATCTAGGAAAGATTAGAAAGGACTTTTGGCAGGGAAGGAAATTTTGAAACCCATACGAGCTATCTTGTATCGGGCCTGTAAAATTGAATTTTCTAATAGAAGCCACGGGAGATGGGCGTTTTGCATGGGATGTTGGATTGCTCTATACTGGACTATTCTAATGACTGCGGTTCTGTAATGTGAGATCATTCTTGACATCTGAACTATTTCTTTGCATCAATGATTTTGCTTCCCCGTGTGCATGTGTTTTCTCTATTTTGTGAACAATGAAATGTATTGCTGTAGATTTCTTTGTCTAGATCGAATGGCTAACTGTTCTTTCTTCTGAATAATTCATGTGGCTCATTGTTCATGCCTTTAAATTGCTCCTTGCAGGGATCTTTAATTTTAATTCCAGTTCTGTTACATCCAGATCTGTTTCTTTATTCTTGTTACATAGATTAAATAATTTTCCTTTCTTCTGTTTATGAGCAATAGATACGTTCTTTAAGTTTCATTTCAGATCTGTTTCTTTATTCTTTGCTTCCTTCTGTTTATGAGCAATAGATGCATTCTATGTTGAATGAGAAGCTATCTTCTCAAGATCTTTATCTTGCTGTAGCTTTGATTGTGAGAAATAATAGCTATCTGTTCTTTGTTTACTATATTTGTTACAGCTGATTGCTCCTCCCTCAAGCGTGTTCCCTGCAGGGATAGATAGATTTATCCCAGTTGCTAGAATTAAATCTGTTTTAATTGCATTTAGATTAAGTATAATTTAGGCACTTGCATCTCATATAAAAGACATAAAAAAACCCAAAAGAAAGGTGGACCGGGCCATAACCGGTAGAATCGGATTTAAAGTCCAAAACCACGGTTGCCGGAACCGCTAACCGGACGGATTCCCTACACCAAACGGGAGATAGTCTAATTGGGACCATCTCTGGGGGAGAATCCCTTTCTAATTGATGCCACGATATCCGAGGCATCAACAGGACCCTATCCCACATTCCACTTCCCAACACCCGAAATCTCACATTTGTCTATTTTTAGGGTTCGCCATAACTTCCTCGATTTTCACCCGATCACCTTCAAATTTTACCACGGAGTTCCTTTTCTAATTCTGCTTCTTTGTCCCTTTATGCCAAATTTTCTCATTCTTTCACCCTGCTTCTGAAATCCCCTTTTATGCTTTCCTATCCTTTCGACAATGTCCAAAATCTAGTCAAACCCCAATTACCCGTCAAATTTTTTCCCCAATCCAAATTTCCCTTTACTAAATCAACTTCTGTTTGTGTTTGTATACCCATTCCAAAAACAAACAAACAAACAAAAACCCTAGTTATGGTTGTCACTCGTGCAGGAGCACACACCATGCAGGAAGCACTTATAGCCATCCAAACCAAACTCCAAGATCTTGATGAAAAATTTCTCAGCCTCCATCTTCAACATTCATCCATGAACAATAACCGACAGCCAGAATCTTTTGCAGCCACCGGGTTCTCTTCTTCCAGCAATTTTCGTGGGCCGAAGCTTGATTTTCCTCGCTTCAATGTTACTGATCCGATTGGATGGATATACCGAGCAGAACAATATTTCAGTCTGCATATTACTTTTGATGTCCAGAAAGTTCCACTTGCATCCTTTCATTTGGAACAGGAAGCCCTTCAATGGTACCGTTGGTACATCAAAGCTCATCCCGAGCCAAACTAGATAGATTTTTGCCAACTCCTTTTGCCACGATTTGGTCTTAGTCCTTTTGATGACTTCACAGGAGCACTCACTAAACTTCACCAAATTGGCACAGTGAGAAAGTATCAGGCATAATTTGAGAAACTGGCCAATCACACATAAGGATTGTCTGATGAATTCTACAGGAGTTGTTTTATTAGTGGTCTCAAGGATGAAATCCGCTTAGAGGTCAAAATGTTCTGTCCCAACACAATGATGGAAGTCCTAGGGTTGGCTACCTACTCCTCAACCAACTCATATCAAGCATTTGTCTGAAACAGTGATGCAGGCATGCCGAGAAAAAGGGCTTTGTTATAATTATGATGAGAAATTCACTTGGGGACATAGATGTGTTCAACAAAAGTTCTATCTCTTAGATGTGAATTCTCCACCCGCCTCACAACTTGGTGAAGAAGCTCCATATACAATAGATGATAAGGTCGACATTCAACACCCGCCTGTTGACACCCCATCTCAGGACGACCCACCCGAGATCTCTCTCCATGCTGTAACCGGTGTCACCACCCCACAAACAATGCGAGTCAAGGGATACTTCAAGAAGCTCCCTCTTACCATACTCATTGATTATGGTAGCACTCATAACTTCATTCACCCTCGGATTGCCAAACAGGTTGATTGTTTTGTCCATCCTTGCTCCAACTTTGAAGTCATGGTTTCCAATGGGGGCACCTTACCTTACAAGGGGAAGTGTCACAATGTGCGTATCTATATGGAAGATTATAACCTACACTCTAACATGTTTGCCTTGTCCTTAGGTGGATGTAATGTGGTTTTGGGCATTCAATGGTTACGCACACTTGGCCCCATCTTATGGGATTTTGCTGAACTTTGGATGCAGTTTTCAGTCAATGGGACACAACAAAAATTTATGGGCTTACAACCAGGGTCTCTCCGCATCATCAGTTCACATCGCGTAGAAAAGATTCTTAAGAAGAATTCACATGGTGTCATTCCTCATCTCCATTCCCTACAGATTCACCCACCAACGGTCTCCACTACTTCCTTGGATATATATGCAGGTGTCTTTGTTGCACCAGTGGGCTTGCCGCCTTCACGAGGCCTTTTCGATAAGCATTTAGCCGCATCTACATCTCAGTAGGACATGATGGCTATTTTGCATGCAGTACAAAAGTGGTAGCCATCCCTATTGGAGAATTATTTATGCATCAAGACTGATCTCGAGAGTCTGGAAACTTTCCTTGAACAACAGGTATCCTCTCCAGCACACCTGAAATGGGTTATCCAACTCATGGGTTATGACTACGCGACCTGTTACCAGAAGGGTAAGGAGAATATGGTGGAAAATGCTCCTCCTCACACATTTGATGACCCAGTTTCTCTTACAGCTATTTCTCTGCTTGTTCCAAATTGGTTGCAATCTGTTCAATGGGGCTATCTCTTCTATGAACTATATGCTTCTTCATCAGTAGGGCACTCTGGGTTCCTCAAAACGTATGACTAGGAACAATGTAACTTCTTTTGGCAGGAACTCAAAATGACAATTCAATGGATGGTGGTTGACTGTGATACTTTCTAGGTCAACAAGGGTAAAATGACACTCCTTTCGGGACTACTCGAACCCTTGCTCATCCCTCTACAGATTTGGAAAACTATTTCTATGGATTTCCTAGAAGTGCTTCGGTGGTATAGTACCACATCTAAAAGGACACCATATGAAGCATTCTATGGACAGGCACCACCAGTTCTTCTTCCATACACCTTCAACAGCTCCCTAGTTTAGGCAATTGACTCAATTCTTCGAAACCGCGATCAACTTCTTCTCATTCTGTAGGACAATCTTCACATGGCAAGAATTTGACTAAAACACAAGCCAGTTAGCACCATTCTGTGCACACTTTTCACGTTGTTGATATGGTTCTTCTTCGTCTACAACCTTCCACGCAATCCTCCCTGAAACTCTAAAGGTGCCAGTGGCCCGGAATGCAACCCAAGGATGCTACAGGGGACCCACTCCTTTAGATTCTGCATCAATTTCCACATCTAAAGCTTTGAGGACAAAGCTTTTTCTAAGGGAGAGGGGATGTTAGGAACCCATGTCTTTACTTTGTTAGTATATTGTTGTTGGATGCATATGCTTTCTAAGTCATCCCGTAGTATTTGTTGATCCATAGTTTGTGTTATTGTTGTTGGCACATATGCTTTGTAAGGCGCCCATAGTTTTGTTGATCCATAGTTTGTATTGCCCATGGTTTTGACTCATAGTATTGGTGCCTAGACTTAGTATATAAGTGTGTGTTGAGGCCTATGAAGGCACCGTGAAGTTAATTGTATTGAGCTTGCTCAAAGGAGGTTGCCCCCTCGAAGTGGCCTGCGATCAATATAAAAGTGATTTTGAGTTCTGTTATTTATGATATCTCGTGTATCTGCATTAATTAATTATTGCAAGTTCGTCACAGACTTCTAAGGAAACACTGGATCTTAACCATCTCATCCTTGATATAATCCACATACCTCAACAATTCAAAAAATTTATGGACATGCTCTTCCATAGATTTTTGTCCCAACTCGAGTTCATTAAATTCTTTCCTCTTGTTGTCATAATACCTAGATGGTAGGTATTTTTCCTTGAAATACTTGTTAAATCTCTCCCAGTTGGTCCTCCTTTCACTGGTCCTTTTCACTTGCATGAGGTGCTCCCACCAAATTGAAGCTCTACCATTTAGATTTTGAATGGAAATTTTTTCCTTTTAATTTCTTGAGTAGTCATGAATGCTGAAATATTTCTTCATCCCAAGAAGCCATTCCTCTGCCTATTGTCTAGTCTTATATTCTCCATCAAATGTGGGAGGTCTTTCCTTCCTAAATTCTTTATGTGGAATTCCTTTGGACCTATTTCTTCCTTCACAATTGCTAGAAGTATGCCTTGGACTTCTTTGAGGGCCGCTTGAGTCACATGACTAGCTAGAAGAAGATCTTGAATAGGGCATGTTGCACTTTTTTCTCACCAAATTTTTTCTTGGGCTTGGAGTCCTTTTCCTAGAACGACCTCTAGAGCGGTTCTCTACACCCCTTCCTTCTTTACCCTCATTTCTTAGGTTGGACCCAAGGTTTACCCTCTACTGCATATTAGTGAGGCTCTGCAAAATAGCAGCATTGAGTTGATTCTATTCTTTCTCAGCCTTCATCAACCTTTCATTAAAGCTTATCATGGTTTCAATCAATTTTTGAGGATTTATTTGCTCCCTTCTCCCATTGGATTCAGTCTCAGCATGATCTACTTACACATTTTATCCTAGTGCATATTCATCATGCTCGTAGGGATCCTGAGCGCCGTTCATGGTCCCTGTTTTCCTTTGGAGATTTATGTCCCCTTTCCTGCTGCTCTCTTCTACAACGGTTCAAATGCTATCAACTACAAGCACCGTGCATTATAGAGACTTTTATTAGATATCTTAAAAACACATATAAAAAATAAAACATCCATTTGTAACATAAATAAACTCATGCTATAATTCACAGATCTTATTATTCCTTCTACTTTGGCCCAAGCAGCTCCAATGCTACAACCTTGGCCTCTGATACCACTCTGTCACGTCCACTATCCCCTCAAATCCCTTTAGAGTGATGGGGGAACAACCTTGAAACAACCTACTAATTTATTTATTTTCAAACTAATTTGCAATTCTGCACTTTTATGTAGATGCAATGACACTTGGCTCACAATCTACAATCCACAATCAAAAATCGAAAGTTGGAACACCAAATATTCCACCTCTTTGAATCACGCCTCCGACTTCCGCAATCCGCAACCTCCAATGTGGAAGTCGAAAGTCGGAAACCCCAAATTCTTAAATTCAAAGAATTTATCCTCTGACTTCCACAATCTGTAATCTGCATTGCGGAACTCGAAAGTCGAGACCTCAAACTCACGAGTCTTGGAAAATCACTCGTCCATCTTCCGTAACCCGCAATCTGCGTTGCGGAATTCGGAAGTCAAAAACTTAGTTTACAGCTCCAGGGAAACATCACCTTCCGACTTCCACAATCTTCCTTGTGGATTCAGAAAGTCGGGTCCACAATGTATAACTATGAATGTTTGGTCCTCTGACCTCTGCAATCCTCAATCCGCATTGCGGGTTTGGAAGGACAGGATTACATACCCCTCCTACTGCCAACTTCCTAGGTGGATAAATTTCTCATCCTAAGGCCATTTTTGGGAAATATAGTACTGTTGGAAAACTCTCGGCGAGCACTATGCAATGGTGTGATCCCCTGCCACATATGAGAAACCTGAATTCATCATTTTTCCAACTGAGGCATTGCCTCAAACTTCCTCAATACCTCCCTACCCTTTTGCAAGGAGTTCCGGTTGCACTCTATCATGGATTCCCCCTTCATCTGGCCCACAGAGGGACCATGAAACACAAGAGGGGTTGCCTAATTCCTTCCCCAAGTCAAAGTAATGCAATACATTCCATTTAGAAGTGTGTGCAATGCATAACAAATATATACAATGGAACTAAATCTGACCCATACATCTACATCATGCAATATTAGAAGCACATTTAACAGAGTAAATGTTGAAGAAATTAGACATCAATCGGCCTCATACTCAAGATTATACATAGACTTTATAATGATTGAATTTATGTGATCATTCCATTCAATTTTCTTAAAATAACATATAGACATGCATAGTAAATTAGCATCGTTTAACACCACATCGAACACTTATCTTTAGAAAGAAGTTTTCCAAGCAACTGGCTATGTGAGATAAACATTCCACCCAACCATAGGTATCTATCCATATTATACTCTTTCAACTGAGAGACCACCCCCGAGTTGGGCTATGTATCCACTAAGGAGGGATAAACAGGCTCACTCACAGCCATGGCTTCACACAACAAACATGCTAAGCCAACACAAAGTTGAGTTTATCAAGCATTTAAGGAAAAATGGAGGAGGGTTCTAAGCCAGTGAGCTCAACCTCAGAGCTACAGGCCTCTCAATTCACACTCATACAGTGTTGGTACCCACAATACCTAGCACACCCAACACAAGGAAGTATTCCCTTCACTGCTACACAATCCCTCAAGCCATACCTTCCCTCCAATGCTCTTGAAGGTGGGAATATAAAGGTCCAAACTGATAGGTCCTTGAGACTCTAGAATTCGTTGGGATTATAAAGAAACCCTACCTTCTGTCCTATTGTTCTCTGTCATCTCCAGTTGGGTTTTCTTGAATTCTTTAACCAAGCGACTATATCCCGCATCTGGGTTCTCAGCTACCAACATAGGGTTTCTCACAGGTCTCCAAGCATTTCACACACTACAAATTTTCCCTATGGCTCTGGCAGACGCATACCTTGCTGGATTGAGATTCCCACCCGAATTTGTTTGCAAATTCGACACTCCAAAATTTGGGTTTTCCAGAATTGTGGTTCTTCTTCTTTTCTTCACCGTTCGGCTCTCCCTTCTGCATGTGAAACTCTCCACGTTAGTGCCTCATGGCATGGGGATCATGGAATATGAATTTCCATATGTAGAGTGATTTTTGGGTCAAGGAAAATACAGCCCCATACCGTGGCATTCGAATTTTCAAGGTTTTCCCACACTCTATCGACCTCACTGGAACAGTTTCTTCAACCACCTTCTGCAGTAGAATTAAATGTTAGCAAGGAAGGTCAAAGGGGGTTCTAAAGATGACATTTGGTATTCTGCGGTCAAATCCCACAACCCCCTCACCTCTCCCTAGTGGATACACATGGCCCTCTCTTATTAGTTTCCTCCATAGCCATTTTTCTTGGTATTTTATTGTAATGTTAACATTTTCATCATTTACAATGTCCCATGGATTAATAGCTCATGGATAACAAAATGTCTAATAATTGTCTTTTACATAAAACCTAAGCATCCACTAGAGGGCCCTTGGCCTTGAGATCCACGCTAGGAAAACATACATCGCATGTATACAATATTTACATTGAAATCCAAATACGTCCTTAAGGGTCAAAATTCGGTATTACATAGTACATCATAGATTGAAAGAAAAATTGTTGCACTTAAACCGAACGGACACATCGCAGTAAGTGCACAGTTCCATCTGATACTATTGCGCAATCTCAGAACATCAAGCTATCAATTGTAGAATAGTATCAGTTGGTGAGTGCAATTGCGCAGTAGCAAAATGACAGAGTGAATCTTGGAGCATACTATAGGACCAGTTGAGGCAGCACACAACACATGAAGTAAATCATTAGCAAAAGTGAAGTGTTGAGTAGAATGAGAAGTCAAGTGATGTATGCAGAGAAGTGACAACAATATGAATGGATATAGAATGCGCTCGCAACATAAATAATATTAGAATATCATAAGTGTGCACTTTCCAAATGTATTGCAAGTCAATATATTATTTTTTAGATCTGGGTGGCAGTATGGGGCAAGGAGCAGGAGGTCGTAGCCTCCTTCTAGTTGGTGCTATAGAACACAGGGAGTTGGTCCTTCCTTCAGGTTGGTGCCTATAAAAATAGGGGGTCAGTGCCTCCTTTCAGTTGGTGTTGGTAAACAGAGGAAGTCGAAGCTTCCTCGAATGTAATATTTTCATTATAAAAGAGCATTTATTGGTTTTCTCCCATTTGGGTTTCCACATCAAAGTTATGTGTGTTCCTTGTTCTGTGTCTTGGTGCAAATGTGGATTAATATTTTATTTATGTTGGATGCATAATTGAAGATCAATACTAATTTATGAATAATCTGTTAAAGAAGTTAAAAACTACTCATAACTGTGCTAATACTGATTCACCCACCCTCTCAGTATAAATTAGATTCCAACAATTGGTATTAGAGTGGGTGTCTTCGGTAACAACTTAACATCTAGAAGATAGATTCATGAACAAATATGGTCAAACATGAAGGTATTTCCACAAACAGAGCACCATGGTTTGATGGAACCAACTACAACTTCTGGAAGGTTAGAATGGAAGTATAGTTGTAATCACTAGGAGCGGATGTATGACGGTCCATTGTTGATGGTTACAATGTCCCAACAGTTGTGCCAGTTAATCCAGCTGAGAGGATAATTTATCAATGCAATGAAAGATCAAGAAACACACTGTTGTGTGGTTTAACAAATACCGAATTCATCAAGGTTATGCACTGTGCCTCAGCTAAGGAAGTATAGGAGAAACTTAGAGGTGTCTATGAAGGTGACGAAAAGGTAAAGAAAGCAAAGATGCAGAACTACTCTGGGTTATTTGAATCCTTGAGAATGAAATATGAAGAGAAAATTACCTCTCACTTCTTAATATTTGATGAGATAGTTAATGCTATCAAGATTCTTGGGGTCACTCTGGAAGAAGAATCTATAGTATAGAAAATATTGAGAACTCTACCCTTAGTATTTGATGCAAAGGTGTCTGTATTGGAAGACAAATAAAATCTTGAATACCTAAAAAAGTATGAGCTTCAAGGGATATTAATAGAATACGAGATGAGAAATAAGAAAGAGATTCCCATCAGAAAGGAAGTTACTTTTAAACCCACTGGAAAGGATACGCACGATCATGACAAAGAATCTTGCAAGGAATTAAATGATGAAGAGTCAAACTTTGTAAGGAAGCTGAAAAGAGGACGAGGTAAGTAAAAAAACAAATTTTCTTTCAAATGTTTCAAGTGTGGAGGAATATGCCATTTCACTTCTAAGTTTCCTTACAGATAAGATGGAGATAATGACAGTGATGAAAAACCTGGTTCTCATGAACATAGAAGTGCGTGCACTCGGCACATACCTGAAAATAAAAGGAGGATTCCAAAACAGAAGAAAAGTATGCACACTGAGGAAGACAACAATATATCTAAAGGAAGTGACTATGATGAAGAACCAAAATGTTGGGTATGTGTTATATTATTTGCATATGTGTGGTGGGGATGGTGCGCCTCTCAACGGCATTCCTAACGATCCCTCCAAAACCTTTTTGGGAATTTGTTTTGGGTTGTTTTTCGGCCATTTTTGGAAATTGTCTAAAAATATGTAATTTAATCCCAGTTAAGTGATTGGGGTATATTTTATAATCTGGGTTAATAGATTTGGGTATTGGATGTTGTGGAATACCTATATTGTATTGTGAGTGAGTCATAATGAGTATGAGAAAATAAGAGGTGCAGCTCTAAGTTTTGGTGGTTTTCCCGGTTAAGGTTTTCCAGGGTAAATGTATGCGTATTTTGTGTCAATGATGTGATGTAATATATGTTTCTCTTAAAAGAATCTATATGCTTTGCTTCTCTGCACATGTTTAAAACTTACATGTGGCATCAGAGCTCTATTATTTGGTTTTAGGGGGAATCCTATGTTACTGAGGGTTTGACGCAACTGATAGATATTGGGTCTATGATAAACCCGGGTTCAGTGGGAGATTTGCATCTTTGATTTGTGCATTGAAATAGAATTGTGACCAGTTCAAGAATTGATATCAATAAATTTAACGGCCAGAACTTTGAGCTATGGAAGCTCAAAATGGAAGATGTTCTTATAGATCGAGAATAGTGGATTGTTGTGGATCCGGGTACACCACCCACTAGAACGTTAAAGGAATATTGGGAGAAATTATAGAGTGAGGAGTACAATTCGACTATGCTTATTGGACTCTATGTTGTTGAATGTATCTGGAGAAGAGACTATGGTAAAGATTTGGGAGAAACTACGGAGTTTGTATCAAACAAAATCCCTTTTACACAAATTGTTTCTACAAAAGAAATTGTATCACCTTAGAATGGATGATAATGACACAATGATAGAGCATTTGAATGTATACAATACTCTAGTAAGTCAAATAACCTCTGTTAGAAAGAAAATGGTTGAAGAAGATAAATGTATTACATATTGTGTTCTTTTCCAGATTCCTGGGACAACCTAATTGTAGCAATAGGGAGTGATAATCAAGTGACTTTAAAATTTAATGAATTCATATCATCCCTACTATTAGAAGAGAAGAGGCCGAAAACCATGAATATTGATAGCATGGATGCCTTGTCTGCAAGAGGTCACCCCCAAGAGAGAAACAAAAATAAGGGATCTGGGTGGAGATCTAAATTTAAGAGTAGATCTAAATCCCCAGGAAAATTTATAAGGAAGTGTTGGAAATGCGGTAAATCTGGGAACTATAAAAATGATTGTAGACCTAAGAATGTTGAGAAAGGAAAGGGATCCAAGGATACCTCTACCACAGAGGTGAATAAATCCTCCGAGGAATGATGGGATGTGTACCTATCTTCCACTGGTAATCATTCATAACTTGATATATGGTTGATTGAATCAGTAGCATCATGTCATATGACCCCTCACAGAGAGTGGTTTTCTGAATATCAAAATTACAATGGAGGTGATGTGTTCTTGGGAGATGATTAACAAACCAATATCATTAGGCGTGGTAGATTCAAGTTGAAACTCAACTATGGAAGGATTAGAAATCTCCCTGGAGTACTACACATTCTAAATCTAGTGAGAAAGTTGATATATGTCGGAAAGATGAATATTGCAAGTGTAAAGACTATGTGTGGAGATGGTGGTTGCAAAATGGTTCGAGGATCAATGGTATTGATGAGGGGAATTCGGTATGGAAATATGTACAAACTATTGGGAAGAACCATCATTGGTGAATGTAACAATTATGTTATTCCTAATGGGGGAGAATAAAAAACCTTGATTGCATCAGGAGGAAAGGAAATGCTATGGCATCAAATATTGGGGCATATCGAAGAAAAGGGCCTTCGAGCATTACAAGGTAAAAGTATTGTTGAAGGTATGAATGATTACACTCTAGATTTTGATTTTTGTGAACATTGCATATATAGAAAACAAAATTGACTAAGATTTGCATCTTTTGCTACAAGAGCAAAGGGAATTTTAGAGTTAATACACAGTGATGTGTTTGGACCTGTGCATGTTCCATCTCTAGATAGATCTCTGTGTTATGTTTAATTTATAGATAATTTCTCAAGGAACACATGGATTTATTTCCATCAAAAGAAATATAAAGTATTTTCTAAGTTTAAATAATGTAAGGCTCTTGTAGAGAATTAGACATAAAATTAAATAAAGGTGTTGAGGACAGATAGCGGTGGAGAGTTGTGTAGCAATGAATTGGAGGATTTTGTAAGAAGTGCGGTATAGCAAGGAAAAATACTAATCCATACACACCTCAATAGAATGGAGTTGCTGAAAGGATCAATTGGACGTTGATGGAAAAAGAAAGGAGCATGCTAAGAAGTGTCGGGATAGGAAAAGAATTATGGGCAGAGGAAGTGGAGACAACATCTTACTTGGTAAATCGATCACCCACATCAGCATTGGTTGACAAAACTCCACAAGAGGTATGGACTGGTTAGAAACCCTCTATTAAACATCTGGAATTCTTTGGATGTGATCCTTATGTACATCTTCCAAAGGAGAAAAGGAGTAAGATGGACAATAAAGCTGAAAAAATGTATCTTTATTGGTTAGAAAGATGGTATGAAAGGTTATAATATTTGAAATTTTGTAACTAAGAAGATTGTTTACAGTCTAGATTTTGTGTTTAGAGAGGTCAAAGAACTTCCTATCTCTTCCTAGACAGGAAGTGAATCCAATGGAAAATGGACAAAAGAAGAGAGAGTTTGAGTTAGAAGATTAAGAATATGACTCAATGGAAGAAGATGAATAAGAAGAAGAAGAACCTCATACCCCTATTTTAAGGAGATCATATCGAGAAAGAAGAAAACCAGAAAGGTATTATTCCCCTCCTAAATTTTGGTCTAGTTTTTCTTTATCCATTACTAATGATGATCCTAGCAATGTGAAGGAATTTGTTGATTCATAGGACAATGATCTCTAGAAGAGATCCATGCTTGAAGTAATGGATGCCTTGGACAAAAATGAAGCATGGGATTTAGTTCAGTTACCTATTGGAAGAAAATCCATTGGCAGCAAATGGTTTTTTAAAAGGAAGTTAAATGCATAAGGTAAAGTGGAGAAGTACAAAGCCCACTTGGTAGAAAAGGGATATTCTGAGGTAGTGGGAATTGATTTTGGTGAAATATTTTCTCAAGTTGCAAAATTAACTTCTATTAGATTTATGATTTCTATTGTTGTTGCTTTCTTACATGGCGATATAGAAGAAGAAATCTACATGAAACAACCAGAAGGGTTCACAGTAAAGGGAAAGAAAAATATGGGATGATATGTAAACTAAAGAAGTCCCTTTATGGTCTAAATAAATCTCCAAGTATGTGGTGCCCAAAGTTTGACACATACATACTTGGATTTAAGTTTGTGAGAAGCAAAGTTGATCATTCTGTATACTCCAAACAATTTGGTGATCATTTCATTAACATAGTATTGTATGTTGATGACATGTTGCTAATTGGAAACAACAAAGATTTCATAAAGGAGGTGAAGTATCATCTATCGTCTAAATTTGACATGAAGGATCTTGGTGTTGGAAACTTCATATTAAGAATGGAGATTGAAAGAGATCATGCAAATAAGATGATCTGGTTAAATCAAAGAAAATATCTTGAGATAGTACTACCGAGATTTAACATGAAGGAAAGTAAGCCAATCAAGTTCCTTATACATGTAGGTGTAAAGTTATCTGCAGATCAGTCTCCCAAAACACAAGAAGAGGAAGAAGATATGGAACGAGTTCCATATGCTAGTGCAATTGGTAGTTTGACATATGCAATGGTTTTTACTAGGCCAAACATTGCTCATGCAGTGGGAGTATTGAGTGGATATATGTAAAAACCATGGAAAGAGCACTGGAAGCTATAAAGAGGATCTTCAAATATTTGTGTGGAACTACAGAGTATGCAATCTGCTAGCAAGGAATACCTGGAACAAACAGAGTAATAAATGTGCATGGAATTGATGATGCAAACTAGGCTGGAGATCTTGATCACATTAGATATACAAGTGGGTATGTGTTTAACCTATTTGGAGGAGTTATCAGTTTGATGAGTAAGAGACAAGTTGTAGTTGCACTCTCCACTATAGAATTTGAATACATGGAAGCCACTAATGCAAGTAAAGAAGCTATATGGTTGTAGATATTATGTTCAGGTGTTCGGTTTGTACCAAAAGCTGTAAGGTTATATTATGACAACCAAAGTGAAATATTCCTAGAAAAGAACCTTGCTTATCATGCTAAGACAAAGCATATTTATGTGCAATATCACTTTGTCAGAGATATGGTTGAAGACAAGAAGGTGTTGTTGGAAAATGTTGACGCCTTGAAGAATGTTGCATACTCATTAACAAATTCTTTTAGTACTTAGAAGTTCTCTTAGTGCGGAGAATAAATGGGCATTGATTCCCTGAACCTATGAATTTACGAGTACATGACCCATTGGTATATAGAGAAAACAACAAGTGGGATAATGTTTGGTATGTGTTGTATTCTTTGCATGTGTGTGGTGGGGGATGGTGCACCTATCAATGGTACTCCAGCTATTTTTGGGAATTGTCTAAAAGAAAGTAATTTAATCATGGTTAAGGGATTTGGGTCTATTTTATAATCCAGGTTAATGGATTAGTGTATTGTATGCTACTTAATACCTATATTGTATTGTGAGTGATTCATAATGAGTATGATAAAATAAGAGGTGCGTCTGTAAGTTCTGTTGGATTTCTCGGTTAAGGGTTTCCAGGGTAAATCTCTGTGTATTATGTGTGAATGTTGTGATGTAATCTTTGTTTTGCTTAAAACAATATGTATGCTTTTCCTCTCTGCACAGGTTTAAAACTTAGACAAATGAGATACTTTTCATGGCCTTTCTGGAAAAAGAAAGCAAAGATGAAAAGAACAATAATAGTTCGAAGAATACTCCAGTTGCACAAAGAAAACCAGGATTACTATACAAATAATTCTTTAGTGGATCATTAAAAGCACCTCCAAATCCAGTTACAACTCCAAAACTAGATGTAGAATTTAAGACTAATAATCAATCTGAAGCAGAAGAAAATATTGCATTTGTTGACTAGGAAGGTGAATTGATTAGTGCCCTTGATGAAATAAAGAAGTCAAGCAAGAAGAGTAAATTCTTGTAGGGGAAGTTGTCGAAGTATGAAGAATAGGAAAAGCTATTCCAAGAGTCCCTTGATGCAAAGGTTCGTGAAAAGGTGACCAACTATGAGAAACAAATGATTTGTGCATAAGGTAAGGTCAAAGTGCTTGAAGAAGAGAGACTTTCACTGAAATCTACTTTAGAATAATAAGCGCAAAGAACTACGATGATGACTTGTCAACTTGAGTTGAAGGACCAAGAAATATCCTTCTTAGAAGACACGCTAGTTGAGATGAAGGGGAAAAAACAGTCCAATATCCCACAGTGAATTGTGCACATCAAGAAAGCAACAAGACTAGTGTTGAAGATGAAGTGAAGAAAAATTTCAAAGGAAGCACATCAATCCTGAATGATTAGAGATCACCTAAAGACAATCTAGGTATAGGTTATGAAAAGGCATCAAATAAGGTCCACGACAGAGAAAATTGCCCAAATCATGTTAAGTATTTCAGGTATGAGAGTTCTGTTGACTCAACTCCTCTCGACAGGGGTTCACTCTGTCATCAACAAACACCAAAAACCCCTTATACACCAGCCTAGAAAGGAGTTACCCTTCCCAGCAACACCTACAAAGCAGGTGAGGTCTCACCCAAGGCAGATAAGGGTGTTGCAGGAACCAAGCTTCCACAGTTGTGGAGAAGATATGTGCACATTAACCAAAGATTACAACTTGCACAACCAACTATTAAGCAATCATTCGCATATACATTTCAAAGCATATTCAACAAGATATTCGCACTAATCAATAACATGTATTCGCATTAATCAACATAAAGCATTCACATAATCCATCATTCATCATCTCATCATAACATAACAACAAAATTCATAACCAAACATCTTCATTCATTCATCAACACCTGCGGAATAAACCTCGTAGAAACTAGTCAAGTCATTATATCGCGGATATAACTGAACCCAAAAGATAAGATTAATCCCCAAAACTTAGATGCCCTTAGGCTTACAATATTGTTGTATTTATATGTTTTTATCTTATTACAAAATGGTCCACATGATCGATTCAACTAATATAAAAACTCTTATGCTTCTGCAAAAAGTGGCGAAAGGTCCTTTTTCCGCAAAATGACCCTTTTGCACCTGTTGGCTTTCGCATTTCCTACGGATCTATCCTATAGCAACATGCCCCCAACACAAACTTGTGGCTCGTCTCAAGCCACCTCAGTTGGACACTCCTGGTTTGTTGTGCTGCTGTTGAAAGTCATCATAGACGGTCCAAATCTGGTCGACTGTTTCTTTTACTGATGTGCGAAGCTATGTACTTTTTGTTACATGTTGCTTCGTTGGGTGGTCACATACCTTCTGTCATACCTCCTGTAACTTCTCTTGTACTTGTTTCATCTTTGGAACTATTCTTACGACGAGGGCTTCAGCCTTTGCTTGAAGCTGATTCAAATGTGTCACTCGGCATTGTTTCCTTTCGTCATCCTTTTCTGCTTGTTGCTTTATACTCTGTAGTTCCATAGTCTTTGCCCTCCATATCATTGTGGGCATCGTCTTAAACGATCCTTTAAACATTTCCAACTTTTCTTTGGATTCACAAAGTGCTTTGTTTAGTGCAGCTAACTGGTCATCGTCAACCAACTTATTCCAAAATTCTATAAGGCTTACTGCCACTTGTTTTTCTGCCTGTTCCATTTCTTGAATCTCTGCCACTACTTCTTCTATCGTCGTCTGGAGACTCTGAACTTGTGTGGGTGGAGTGTTGGGTGTGACTCGAGTTTGAAGCTCCGCATTTTCCTTTCTGATATCGATGACGATGACTCATAACATCACAGATTGGGATTCCAGGGAAACCTCCAGATCTATCTCTTCCTTCTCGCATGCCTTGGCAAGTGCCTATTCTAACCGTGTTTTTTTTTCAAAAACAATTTCCTTCACTATGAGTGCAAGAGCCCGCTTCTGGATAACCTTCTCTTTCTTTGCTAGGGTTTCTTCTAATCCAGCCTTCTCTTCAGCGGCTTGTATTTTCGCTGCGAGTGTTGTGGCGTGTTTGGCCTGAAGGTGTTCTACTTTCACCTCGCTATGTTGTAGTTGCTGCATGTTTTCAACCATTTTATTGTGCATTGTAGCCTCGTGGTCACAGACCTCTACGCTTGCTACCGCTTGGAATCGATGTAGTGTCAACATTGAGAACAAATTGAAATCAACCATTTCCAAATCGGCCTTCTGAATTGCATTGTCCAAGGTATCATTTCCTGTCAAGAAGGCATGGGTTTCGACCTAGATGATGTGTTGTTGGGTTCCCATGGCTACCTCAACTCGGGTGTTCGAAATTTTTTTCTCAATGACTCCATCTGGTACCTTGATGTTGATTATTGTATTTGCCACCATGTTTAACAATTCCCCTATGTACTAGAAATATTCAGCGGAATGCTGTGTAACCTTCCATCGGTGATGCTCTACGATCTTTGTCATACTATCCACCAGACTGTCAGCCTGCTGCGTAATGAGATCGACTTGTGTACTACCATCGTCAGTGTCCATTCTGTTCTTTGTCCTTCGTTCTTCCTGCTGGAGGTCAAGCTCTAAATCTATTGGGGTGTTGGATGTTGAGGTCCCGTCATGACCAGATTCTACCGTCTGGTCCTTCGCATCAGTCTCCTATTATATGTCCTCCTTCTAGTTGGACGAAGCTTCATCTTTCTTGGCTAGGTCTTGTCGTCCTGCTGCCTATGCCTTTGCAATGTCCTCTGGATCTGCAGGAACCTTACATGCCTCTATCTAGTGGGAGATGGTGTTTTCAAGCTCGGCTTCAGTGAGCTTGTACTGTGTTCTAACCCATTGTTTGGTTGGATCTGCATGGGCCCAAAGATAAATTGTGTGTGTTTCAACAGATACCTAGGAAATGGACTGATACTTCATCGCAGCTTGCAGTGTGATCCGCGGTATCATCAGTGCATTCATCTGCATCCTTTCTAGCCAAATATAAAACTAAATAGAATTTTCCTACTATCGCTCCTTGTCAATGGTCCCCCATAAGTTCTGGTACCTCACACCATCGCACACCCGTGGTCCCAGGAGATCTACTCGTTGGTAGTCTTCTGGTTCCCTCCATGCTTTTAAAGAAATGAGGAGGAGTAACCATGAGTATGTAAATGGCCTTCCATGTTCCTGGGCGTCATATGCATCCTTGGTTAGTTCATGTAATAGGAATTGAGCCCAGTTCATCTATTCTGCTGCGGCACATTGTTCTGCCGCTACAAGGACCCCTAAATTACATTGTATCAGTTGGGTTTTCCTCGTTGCTTTGACTGTGAGTATATTTGTTGCGACTTGGACTGCCTAGTTGTTAATTGTGCGGATCAGGTAGCCTCAAGAATTTTTATCTACTCTATACTTTATGGAAAAATGTTCGGCCCCTTTCTTGTCATTATCCATACCATGGAAAAACTGTGATGGGTCAACTCTCTCTTGAGGGAGGCCGATGATTATGGAAATGAGGTCGATTGTAACTGGGATTCTCTCATGCATCCATAGGGATATCTCATGGAAGCATGCGAGTATTTTCTTAACACATGTGTTAACCTATGTCAGGTGCCCAAAATGTGGTAAGAGGGTGATGCCAAGCAGTCCTGACCCCTCCAATCCCAGTTCCCATTCCTTTGGTTCCTTCGTAGTCATCCCTCCTACATGGGGAATGTCTTCATAAGCCTATGCATATTCCTTAAACTTGGCCAGGTCGTGGTCAATGTATTGTAACCTTTTTAACTTGTTGGTAGTGTCCCCATTTTTTGGAACTCTTGGGGGCACCGGTGCGACTGCAATGGCGTATTTTTCATTCTTGTTGATCCTCAACGTGGGCACCCCAGTCTGATGGGGTGGAATGTATTCTGATAGCATGGGACCATCATATCCGTCCTGATCAGCTTCAGCAGCCGAGGACCTTGCGACGGCTTTCATGCTCCTGGTGGATGCCTGGGTGGCCTTCTTTTTCTCTCCACCAGAGTCGAGAGGCCTCGTCGCACTTCATTTCTTCTTGTGTGGGAATAAAGACATGATTTTTGGTTTCTCCTACATAATCGAGGTGGGTAATGGTCTCTCACTGCTCCCACTTGAAATGCAAACGACCATCCACTAATTCAGCCGAATCTTGCTTAAGACACAATGGCTGTGTTGATGCTCCTGCCTCCGTTTTATGGAGGAAGTCGCTCTAGCTGTCTGATCCTAGGTAATAAATGTTGAATCCGATGCCGATTACCCAAATCCATCACATGTGTCAGCATTAACTTGACCGGTTTTTTGATTTTTCTGCTAGTTACTATGACTAACTGTGCATTTATTGCAGAATTGAATGTCACCATCCGACTGCGGTGTTCTTTTTTTTTCATATCGGCACAACAATTACCGCTACGTTGATACGACGTCGTATTGTTGGCTTCTTTACTGTGGTTGTCTTTTGCAAGTTTCACTGGGTCGATGTTGTGTACTTCTCAATGTTATTTGTTGGTGGTTCTGCTATGATCCGTCTGATTATCGCAATTGGTTTTTGCTGATGTGGCTACTAGATTCGCTTGTGCTCAATGTTGAGGGATGTTGTTGTGTTTCTTGATTCATCAGAATGTTCGTTCATTTCTGAGGATTTTGCCGAAAACAGATCATGAAACTGATTTAGTAGGGAGGTTATTTGCGCACTGATCCACTCATCCCATTGGTCCCCCATGTTGGCAAATTCCTAGTTTTCTTTTGGTCCAATCTTCATTTCTTTGGTATCCAATGGTTGTTGATATTCATCGGATGGTACCTCTGGGATCGCATAGTTGTGATTGTCTTCTGGTTCCTGTGCACATGTAGCCCTGAGATCCTCATCATCTCAAGGCTCCAAGATGATATTGCGGTCTTCGCTCATTATTTCCGAGGAAGGCAATTCTGGTTGAAATATTCTTGGGTCCACCATTTTTTCATACTCCTCCATGGCTACCTTCCATAAGGATTGTGAAATTCGCACACATCTTCGAAAGGATACATCATGCATTCGGTTCTTCCAATTCTCAAGGGCTTCATCCAATTCATAGAATGCTGAACTAGTGTTGTGCAATTCTAATTCTCCATCCATTGTGGGTTTAGCAAAATCTTCTGAGATGTTGTACAAATTGTCTCCTTCTGTAAATTCATCTCCGGTTGGCTCCATATAGCATTGTCCTTCTGTGGGATGCAGTGGTGTGATGACTCTCATTTCTTGATTTTTGAATGACATTATCCTCTTCTTGAAGTTGATAATTGCTTGATTTTCCATAGCCCAGTCCATCCCCAGCAATACAGAATAGGAGCTGGTGTTATCCACAATATCAATGATGTCAAAGTCTGCATACATTCTGAGCCCTTCAATTTCGATCGATAGTTGGCATACCCATCCTAGCAGTGTGACCTTTCTCTGGTTCGCCAGTCGCAGCTGTACCAGTGACCAGGTCATCTGCGGCTTCCCCATTGTCTCCCATGTTTGTTTAGTCAGGATATTCACATCTGAACCTGAGTCCAGGATGATGGAGTAGACGTCAAATTCTTCGATTTGCACCGACATCCACAGCTCCCTGTCTGTCTTTATTTTGTGTATGCGGTTAACTCATTGTTCCAATTGCGCACCTCCTCATCGTCATAATATACTAGCTATTTCCTCCAGCGCGTCGAGGTCTTTGGCCAAGTCCAGGAAACTTCCTAAGAAGGCTTCCATTGTGTTTTCCTTCCTTCGCATCTTCATTGAATAGAATGTCAAGGGCATATCATAGATTTCTTCCTCGAAAGGTAGCTGCCTCTGATTCCTTATTGCCTCTTATGCTTTCATGAAGACATCCTTTTCGGCTTCAACGTCCAAGGTAACCTTCTTCCGATGTGTTTGTGTTGGTATTACATTGGGGTGTGACCTATCGCTACTTGTCACCTCCCCTCCTCTTGTTATTATGCCAACCATCTTATGGTTGCTTCTAGCTTCTGTCGATATCCTCTGTACGGCTAGTGGTTTATTCTCATTATTCTAGTTCTAAGGCGGATGCTTCGTTTTCCATTTCGCGATGAGCTGGGGGCAGTCCTCTATGCTATGATCTGCGGCAATGCAATATGTACACCGCGACACTGGATTCAGACAGTCTCTCTGGTAGTTCCCCTACTGCCCATAATTATAACAGGTAATTGGACCTCTTCCGCATCCAACAGCGCCTTTGTATCCCATGCCTCGGCCGCCGCGGTATCCCCCCCCAAATCCTCCACACGGTGGTCCATATTATTGATATTGTGGTTTCCTGTACTGTGGCTGCTGATACTGTTGCTGCCCATACTGCAGCTAGCCATACGGTGGTGGTGGGTATTGCGGGTGCCCATACTTCCCCTGTTCATATTGCTGTGGCTGGCTATATTGCAATTCTTGTTGTACCACTGGTGGTTCTTCTCCCTTCATGAAATACATGTCAGCTGTCCATTCTTGCAGTAAATCATAGGCCTTGCAGTGCTTCTTATCATCGCCAACCAATCGACAAAACTTGTAGTATAAGTTTGTTGGGTACGATACCATCTTTTGCAAATATACACACTCCTCCGGTCGATGCCCCCTGGTCTGACAGACAATGCACCATGGCATGCCTCCCTGGCGAAGTGAGTTTGGCCCCCCTGCCTGCAAGTATTCATGGAATTCTGGGCAATTTTCCTTATGGTGCCCCTCAATTCTACATCTAGTGCACCATACATTTCCTCCGATTTCCTTTCCCTTCTGGATATCCTCTAGCTGTAATGTTAAATTGGCCAGTTGAGCCTGAACTCTGTCCATTCCCATACCTGCTTCTCCAATTAGTGATGCCTCTAACTTCATTGTGATCTCTAATGCTTCCACTTGTGTTGCAACTTTTTGTTGCATCAATGGCCCTCATATATGCGGTACCAATCCCACGATAAACCATTCTTTGTGTTGCAGCTCATTTAACGGAAATCTCACTTTCGCTATTAATGTCTTATATCACTGATCGAATTCCCACACTGATTCATGAAGAAATTGCTTAATTTCCTTCAACTCAGTGACGTATTGCGACTCAGATTTTGTTTTTTTAAATTTGTCAATCATTGCAGCTCTAATCTCAGCCAATGTTTTCGTTGTTGTTCCCACCAGAACTTTTACGAACTTCATGTACCAGTCTAATGCTCGGCCCCTCAGGGTCATCACCATCTATCCCATTTTTATGGCATCGTCTTGAACCTGCTTCACGGTCAAGACTACCTCTAAGATAAATCAATGCTATTCAGGATCCTCGGTCCCGTCCCCTTGAAATGCGGGCATCTTTACCTCATTCGCCATCTACATGTTACTAGTATTGTTATTTACGGATGCGTTACTCCTACCACTACACGTAGTGAAGATCTACGAGTAACTTGGATTCCTTCCTATAAATTTCAGAGTGGTGTGCGGGGTCGAAGGTATGTGGTATCCTATGATCCGACCTTCTTCTGCCTCTAGGGTAGCCTAGCCGACATTTCCATCGCAATATGGTCGCTTCTTTCCCTGTGGTCCTGTTTGGCAGCCCTCTATTCCGTTCCTCGTAGGAGACTCTCTCTCATTCCTCCTCTTCTTTTGAGGACGCCGAAATATAGCTCCACTCCTCAAGAGACCACACTTTTTGTTAGCTTCCCTTCCAAATTCATCGTCGCTCATGTCATCTACCACATGTTTCTGTCAGAATCACATTTACGTGATACCTTCACTTTCGCACACTGATTCTTCTACTCATTAGAGGACATCCTCAATATCCCTTTTTCGCACAGCATCATTTTAATCCATAGTTTTAACAATGACAAAAATCTTCCCCTCGACCCCTTGAAGAAGTTTCTTTCAGCGTCGCTGTATGATTTGATAGTATCTACTGTGAACTCAGTTGTGTATCCTTCAAGGATACCGTCTACCCAAAAATCAATAGCTCATTATACCTTATTATCAACTTGTTTCAGCTGTCGCATAAGCTCTGGAGTCCAACAGTCGGGCTCAGTATTTTGACAGTGGTTCTTGCAGAATGTCAGCTATACTAGCCACTCATGCAATAGCACCGGGAATTCACAAAAAAATATTTTCTGGACATTTGAGTAGATGTATCTTTCTAGCCAACTGGTCACTGTCTGCTTAGGATCTCACTTCTCTCTTTCTGTAGATTCCTCTGCCTTCTTATCGAACCACTCCTAGATATCTGGCTTTTTTGGGTGCCACAACATATCCTCCTTCCTTCTTTCTTATCATCCCGGCAATGAAACCATTTGTTGACTCAACGCCTCTCGACAGGGGTTCACTCTGTCGTCAAAAAACACCAACAACCCTTTATACACCGGCCTGGAAAGGATTTACCCTTCCCAGCAACACCTGCAAAGTAGATGAGGTCTATCCTGAGGCGGATAAGGGTGCTGTAGGAACTAAGATTCCGTAGTTGTGGAGAAGATATGTGCACATTAACCAGAGATTACAAAATTCGCAACCAACTATTAACCAATCATTCGCATATACATTTCAAATCATATTCAACAACATATTCGCACTAATCAATAACATACATTCACATTAATCAACATAAATCATTCACATAATCCATCATTCATCATCACATCATAGCAAAACAATAGAATTCATAACCAAACATTTTCATTCATTCATCAACACCTACGAGAGCAAACTTCACAAAAACCTGTCAAATCATTATATCGCGGATACAACTGAACCCAAAAGATCGGATTAATCCCCAAAACTTCGATGCCCTTAGGCTTACAATCTTTCTTTATTTATATGTTTTTCTCTTATTACAAAATGGTCCACATGACTGATTCAACTAATCTAACAACTCTTATGCTTCCGCAAAAAGTAGCGAAAGGTCCTTTTTCCATGAAATTACCCTTTCACACCTGTCGGCTTCCGCACTTCCTGCGGATCTATCCCATGCCAACAATTTACTTCCACAAGTACAAATACTTTCAATATACTAACCAAAGAACGAGCAATAGGATGAAGTGCACAAGATGCAATCGCTTTGGTCATGTTGCAAGATATTGTCAAGCTCTGAGATGCTATGCATGTGATGGTTTTGGACATAAGGATATAAAATGTTGAAGAGTAGTAAACTTTCCAAATGAAGACTTACTGCACGAAGGAAATCACATTGCAAGGATTCATAGTGAAAATTCTTAGTTGCGGAATCAAGATAGAAGTGCGCACAAGAAAACTTGGGTAAGGAAATATCCTCAAAAGTGTGCAAAAGAAGCAGAAAATCCAGGTACATCTAAAGCAACAATCAATTGCTGCTCCTTCTACCGATCTTGATAAGATTAGGTGAGACCCTTGAATTCAACACGATGCATCTTAGAATTCAAGGATCGTATGTTAATTAACGTAGGGATTGAAGGTGTTGGTCACATTAATTATCAATATTGCAGAAATTTATGTGTTGAGTTAGATTGTCGCGGAAAATAGCTTCAGAGTTTCAGGAAAAGTAAAAACTGTGTGCATACATTCAGTTTGTTACTAAGTTATGATTATTGCATAAAATATCTTGCATGTCATAGAGTGAAGGACAATTAGTTGCTGAGTTAAGTTTTATGGTACAAAAAGGGAAAACTCTTGCATATAACTGAAGGAAGAAAATGTACAAACATTATTGAAAGATAGACATGAGTCTGCGCAAAAGGTTTGATTTTTATTCAAAATCAGATTTTTAACAAAAATTGCATGAGCCTTCTACAATTTAAATGTTAGAAGGGACTCTTTGCCCAGGCCAAAAAGACATGTACAAGAAAACGAGTGAAGATGGAAAAATTGAGAATTGCTGGATTAATATACAGCCACAGTTCAAGGTCAAGTTTTGAGTCTGGATGGTGTGCGAGTTGAAGCTCCAAGTCCACCGGAACCAATGTAGTACATTCAGAGATTGGGTGCAAAGGAAGAAGCTGTAAATTTGTAGACGACGGTTGTTTAGAATGATCGGATCGAAGTGAGGATAGTTCATACAAAATATGTTATTGTTGGCGCTCGAGAAAGTTGACCCAACAAGTTAGATGAGTCAATTTCTCAGCATGCCCATAATTCACCTATGACTGAGCATATTAGTATTGGAACTCTATGTCTTCCATTCAGCATTTTTGGACTCCCATATCAAATTTCAGGTGTGTAAATTTAGACTACTGTGACTGAACAACAAGTCGCACACTCTCAAGGGAATTATTCATTATCTCATAGAAGGAAGCCATTGGAAAGAATGGAAAATGAGAAATCATGAAGCAATATACACATAAGATCAGGAGGGAAAAATGTGATTAACCAGGCATCTTTGTTGACTTCTAATAGAATTGAATTGATGTTGTCTGCAAATGTGGAGTTAAGTCAAAGAGATGTGCATTCAAGACTAAGGGATTCGAAGAAGGTGTTGCTAAAACTTAGTCTTGAATTAATGATCTCTAAAATTAGTACAAAAAGAGGAAATAAAATTTATATATTCATGTGATGAATGATGTTTCCCCAAAAGACTCGAGTACAAAAGTGACATGTCATTGTTTCCACATGAATTGAGTGCAAAGTCTTCTTTAATGTCGAGCTAACTGATAGATGAAAAACATGCCAAATATTTGGTTTTTATGGAAAGGGATGTGTTGGCTGCTTTCTCGACAGACCCGGGTTTTCAGGAGGTGCAACAACAAACACCCCTTGGCACACTGGCCCTTTCGGCAACGGGTTGCGCAGCATTCTGAGGTCTCACCTGAAGTGGCTATGGGGGGGCTAAGGAATTAGGTTTCCTTAACCGGGGTGGTGTGGAATCCACAGTCTTCTCTCTTCCCTTCTTATGCAGTAACTTCTGAACAGAGCATCTGATTCTTTCACAGGTCATACAGCGCAACAGAGATGGATCTTACTCGACTTAGCCTAGCTGCGCGATATCTTCGCACCTGCGCACGAGGCATTTAGCCACTTCATTCATTACATGATATATCGTCTCTGCTCTCGCGCCACAGCGCAGTAACACACTCCTTAAGCGCTACGGCGATAGTGTTCTTACAGACTCCTCCAATAGTGCATGAGTATAACTTCTAAGGGAGCTTCAAGGACTTACTTTACATACTCATTAATAAAGATAACGAAACATTCATGTAAAAATAGATAGCAACACATAGACATGCATTCACGTAAAACATTACCATAACAACAAGAATTATGTGGTTCGCCTGCACGGGGAAATCACGTCCACGGAAATTGTATCTTATATTATCATGAGATGGGAATTACATAGTGTTAAATTTTAGTATTAAATCACAATACTATAGGATCTTTGCTGAGAGAATAACATCTACTGTATATCAATGCATGACAATCATAATATGACAAGCATCACAAGCATCACAAGAATCAAAAGCATAGAGACAAGAGACACAGAGTTTCCGTGGGGAAAACCCTAAGGTGAAAAACCCCACAACTTCCTCAGAGATAGAGAGAGAAATGGCTCAACCAAAATACAACCAAATAACACTGAGATAGTCTCCTAGCAGATGATCCTCCTCCTCCTCACTAGTGCACCACTTTTCAGAGAGAGAGATAGTTACTTTTCCGAGTGAGTAAAATAGAGATCTCCTATCTCTATTTATACTCACCTTTTTGCCCAGTGACTTACTGGGGCCGACTTGTCTACTTAGATACACCCACATTATATTATATATTAATCAGGGCCGACCCCATAAGGTGGTCTAATAACCCGTCGACAAGTACACACACTTGCGACACTTGTCAATCCACATGACGACACTTCCTTATAGAGGAATAACACATCTCTTATAAGGGTACAATAAATATATATATAATATACAGATGAAATACATTCCGAAGTTACATATACATCAACACTCCCTCTTAACTAGGAAGGTATTTCTCGACACAGATCTGCTAGACAAGTCTTCTTCTCTGGATCATCGTCATCGATGCATCGTCATCATCATCATCACTGCTGCTACTATCTCAACCAATCTCTGACTCTACTCGTCATAGGAAGTTCTACAGAGCCAGTCCTTTTTCATACTGGATGTAGGCCCACCACCTGCAGGTCTTCGTCATCACTGGCCATACTGTGGAATCCTCAGGACTTATTATGTGCGTCACAAAACCTCGAAAGAGCATCCCAGGATGTTACGGGTACACAACTTCGACCTGTAGGATCTCCCAGGGCGCTATTACATGTGACCCCACCACAAAACCTCTAAAGAGCATCTCAGGATGTTACGGGTACACAACTCCGACCTGAAATCTCCGAGGGCACAAATTACATGTGGTCCACCACAAAACCTAGCAAGAGCATCTCAGGATGTTACGGGTACACAACTCCGACCTGAAATCTCCCAGGGCACAAATTACATGTGGTCATAGAAAAACCTCGCAAGAGCATCTCAGGATGTTACGGGTACACAACTCCGACCTGAAATCTCCTAAGGCCCAAATTACATGCCATAGGACAAAACCTCGCAAGACCATCTCAGGATGTTACGGGTACACAACTCCGACCTGAGATCTCCCAGGGCGCTATTACATGTCCTCCTAGAGCAATGTCTCGAAAGAGCATCCCAGGCTGTTACGGGTACACAACTCCGACCTATAGGATCTCCCAGACATGCTCATCTGCACAACCTGATCCACGGCCACAGAGTATCAACCTGATACTCACCATACATCATCCTGATGTACTTATGATCGTCCTGATCATCATCACTGCAACGTCCTGCTGCATGTCATCTGGAGCAACATCCTGAAGCTCATCATCCATGATCATCCTGATCATCACTGCAACATCCTGCTGCATGTCATCTGGAGCAACATCTTGAAGCTCATCAATGCATCCACCTGATGCATACCAAGTATCTACCTGATACATATCATCATACATGATCCACCTGATCATCAATGCATCCACCTGATGCATACCAAGTATCTACCTGATACATGATACATATCACCATACATGATCCACCTGATCATACAATGTATCCACCTGATACATATACAAATACATGGTCCAAGCATCCAACATGATGCACATACATACATAAATGATCCACTTGATCATATCCAGCATCCAACATGATGCTTACATACATAAATGATCCAACTGATCATATCCAGCATCCAACATGATGCGTACATACATACATAAAAATGATCCAACTGATCATATCTAGCATCCAACATGATGCGTACATACGTACATAAAAATGAGCCAACTGATCATATCCAGCAGAAGCCAGAACATCATCCTGATGCCCATTATCCAGCGCTTACATCCACAGCCATGTGAAGGATTCTCCTTCCAACATGCTTGGAATGGCTTCAGCAAATGTGTCCATCACTTCTTCCTCGAAGTGTCCTCGATCTGAAGAACTCCAAGCCTCTCTCTGAAGTACTCGAACTTCACTCTGGCTAGTGGCTTCGTCAGCACATCTGCAATCTGCTCGTCTGTCACAACATACAGAAGCTTCACAGCTCCTCTCTGCACCATATCCCTGATATAGTGATATTTGATCTCTATGTGTTTCGACCTATCATGAAACACTGGGTTCTCGGACAACTTCACACAACTCTGGTTATCACAGAAGATACCAGTAGCCTCCAACGGGAGATCAAATAACTCAGACAGTAGCTTCCGTAGCCATACTGCCTCACAACTAGCTGAGCAGGCTGCAACATACTCTGCCTCAGCTGTACTCAGTGCTACGCAGGACTTCTTCCTGCTAAACCAAGAGATCACACCTGATCCCATACTGAAGCAACACCCAGATGTGCTCTTCCTATCTGCAGCACTGCCAGCCCAATCTGAATCAACATAACCCTGCAGGTTAAACTTTTGATTCGCCTCATACATGAGCCCATAATCCACTGTACCCTTCAGGTACCTCAGAACATGCTTTACAGCAACCAGGTGAACACTCCTCGGATCCGTCAGGAACTGGCTCAATGTGTTCATAGCAAAGAAAATGTCTGGTATAGTGTTCGTCAGGTACATCAAGGACCCAATCATCTAACGATACATAGAGACATCAATCGACTCAGATGAAGCATCACATAGAAGCTTCAGATTCAATGCCATAGGTGTGGCCATGGCCTTGCAATCCATCATCCCGAATCTCTTCAGGATATCTATTGTGTACTTCCCTTGACCAAGGAAGATTCCACCTGCATTCTGCCACACCTCCATACCTAGGAAATAGTGCATCATTCCCAAGTCTTTCATGTCGAATTCAGCTGCAAGCTTTCTCTTAGTATCTGCAATCAGTTTGTCATCTCCTGTCACAAATAGGTCATCAACATACAGGAGTAGAATCACTGGATTCCCTTCCTCAACCTTGTAGTAAAGATTGGAATCTGCTTTACTCTTGGTAAATTCCAAGCTAGATAGGAAACTGTCCATCCTACCATACCAAGTTCTGGGAGCTTGCTTCAAGCCATACAAGACTTTCTTCAATCTGCATACATATGACTCCCTGTCAGGTCTTGGGACTGCATCCCAAACATCTTATTCATGATCTACGGATCATGGCATTCCATTTCTTCATCCCAGAT
This sequence comes from Larix kaempferi, assembly GCA_027924585.1. Classification (NCBI taxonomy): domain Eukaryota; kingdom Viridiplantae; phylum Streptophyta; class Pinopsida; order Pinales; family Pinaceae; genus Larix; species Larix kaempferi. Next base: position 2,681,701 of record BSBM01001243.1, on the reverse strand, counting down.
CCTGGGAACTTCAATATCTTCAATAGATATCTTTCTTGCTGGAACAAATGTTGTAGTCCTTTTGTAGGTGAAGATATACAGTCTTTCCTACAAAACAAGTTAAATTGCACGATTAGAAGCATCTCATAATTTTCAGAACAAATTCTTTACACATAAAGAAATATGTCATGCAGTCATGCAGTTATCTTATCCAATGCTTCAATACAACATTTATCCATGTTCCACAAATTTCTAGATGCCTTCCAGTCTCTACCAGAACATTGTTAAGAGTTTGCACTACTCCCAACATGTCAGCAAAGAGGTTTCATTCTAGATAAGTAGCACTGGAATGTTGTACAGTGCCATAAGCCACTTACCCATCACATGCATATTAGTAGTATACTGTTCATTAATGCAATCATTCAAATATGCACAATACATCTCCTAAGTCTAGGAACATAAGCATAATATTATTAAACAAACAAAATAGGCAAGAAATGATAATTGAAATACTTATCTTTGTTTGTTTGTTTGGGTGGACTCCCTCTGAATCTTTGCTTCTTGGTAGGAGCTGCTGAAGTAGCTTCTTCTACACCTCTCTGTTGTGGAATGTAGGAAGATGGTCAACTCCCTCTGAAGATCTGCATCCTTGCAGGAGCTGCTGGAGTGTGCTCCCTTTTGATCTTTGCTTCCTGGATTACCTGTCCTTATATTCATCTTTGCTGACATCAATATTCTTGAACCCAGAAAAGACCTCTTCTGGTGTCTTGTTGTCCAATATCTTGTGGGGAGTTCTGTTCTGCACATATACAACTGTTCTAACTGCTTCTGCCCATAGATGCATAGGTAGATCCTGGTCATGCAGCATTGCCCTTGCTGCTTCCATGACTGTTATGTTCTTCCTTTCTGCAACTCCATTCTGTTGAGGATTATAAGGAGCAGTCAACTCCCTCTTAATCCCTGAATCACTGCAAAGCTTCTTGAAGTCAGTTGAGGTGAATTCTCCACCATTGTCAGATCTGAATGTCTTGATTTTCTTGACAGTTTGATTCTCCATCAAGGTTTTGAATTACTTGAATTTATCAAGCACCTCATCTTTTCCCTTCAAGAAGTATACCCAAGTCTTCCTGGAGAAGTCATCGATAAATGATACATAGTAAACATACCCACTCAGGGAGCTGGATGACATAGGGCCACATACATCTGAGTGGATGATTTCCAGGATGTCTTTTGCCTTGCTTTCACTGCTTGGGAAAGCCTTCTTAATGTTCTTACCTTTTTGCACATCCTTTGCAAACACCTTCAAGTTTGGTCTTGATTTTAGGAAGACCCTCTACTGCCTTGCTTGCAATTGGAAGTGCCCTATAGTGCATATGAGCAAGTCTTCTATGCCAAAGTTCACTTGGCTCCATGGATTCATGTACCATGGCATGTTCAGGTTGTCCCTTCAATTTATACAAGCCTCCCTCTTGCTCTCCAATCACTACTGCATCATCTATGGTCATTCCCTTTGGCCACATTAGGACTTGGCCATCCACAAATGCAACCCTCATACCTTTTGCATCCAATGCAGAGATGGAGAGTAAGTTCTTCTTGATCCCAGCTACATAAAGTACTTCTTTCATCTTCAATGATTTTCCAGAATCTAGGTTGTAGAAGGCTTCACCACTTCCTTTGATTGGGTATTGATAATCATCCCCAAGTTTCACCTTATGGGGTGATTCATGTTAAGATAGGTTCACAAAGGATTCTTTAAACCCAGTCATGTGTTTGGAAGCCCCACTATCAATCAACCAATCATTACATCCATGGGAGATGGTACCTGTAAGAGCAGAAATTAGAACATATTCTTCTTCACTTGATGAGTCATCATCACTACTACTTTTTTCCCTAGCCTTCTTCTTTGGAGGTTCATCATCTTCGACAACATGAGCATGAAACCTTCTTTTTCTACCCTTCTTCTTCTTACTGGAGTTGTTGTTATTATCCCTTTTGTTCTTGAGACAATCTGAAGCAAAGTGACCCTTCTCATTGCATGTGAAGCATCTTAGGTCCTTCTTACTCTTTTGATGGAATCTTTTGTGGTGAGAGTGATCCTTCTTGGTTTTGCTTCTCTTGGTGTGAGTTGCAAGAGCTTGATCTTCTCCTCCCATCTTTTCCTCACGAGCTATGAGTCTAGCTTCTTCTTGAGAGCATTCTTCCCTCAATCTATTGAAGGAGATCAATTTCTTCCTTGCACAAATTCCTTGAATAAAGGAATCCCATGACCTGGGTAGGCCATTTAGAGTGGTCATCACTACTTCACCATTCTCCACCATTTCATCTACTGCTTCTAATTGTTCCTTGATCTGGGAGACCCTTGAAAAGTAAGATTGAATGGTTTCTCCATTCTGAAACTTCACTGCTTTCAATTGGTTCCGTAGGCTCATCTTCCGATTTATGTTCTTTCCTTCAAATAGCTTGGTCAAGGATTCAAACATCTCTTTGGGTCTCTTAAGAGAAGACACATGAGGTATGAGATGGTCTTTGATAGAATCATCAATGATTCTCTTTGCCTTGACCAAGTTCTTCTTGTGCAATGCCTTGGCTTCTTCATCCTCTAGGATAGGGATGTCTTCTTTCACATATGAGTCCAACTCATTCTCTTCCAGGATTAACCCAATCCTATACTTCCAGGCTCGGAAGTTGTCAGCCCCTTCAAGCTTATCCTCAAGCTTAGTGTGGAGAGACATCTTTAAGAGTACTTCAAATGGAAATAGAAAAGATTTAGGACTTACCACTTGAAGTGCTGAAAACTGGATCTGGTCCCGGATTAGGGTTTGTTAGAGAAACCCTAAAAATTCAAAATGTGAATTTCAAAATTCTGAAAGGATAGAAAGATGTGCCTTGGAGAGCTGATCAGTCTAGTACATTCAGAATTTGAGATCAGCAAAGTCTTGCCCTTCAAAATTGCCTTTTTGTCCTCCCGGGTTCACTAGGGAGAGCCCTGAATTAGGGTTTGAGTTTCCCGGAGATCTACCCAGCCAAAAATCTCGATCCAAAGCTCTAACCTTCTATTTTTGCAAGGAGCTTCCAGCTGTGCCTTCAGTTTCCAGAAATTCCTATTTTTGTGGAAACCCTAATATTTAGGGCCAAATCTGAAAATGCTCGGAACTGAATTCTGATTGGATAGATAGATGCACCTTGATGAGTAGATCCAATCTACTATACTGAATTTCAAAAATCTATGGAGAGAAACCCAATAAAAAAGGAATACAAGCTTCTGTCACTACAAAATGTCTTCTTCTCAGTTAAGCTCTGATACCATGTTAAATTTTAGTATTAAATCACAATACTATAGGATCTTTGCTGAGAGAATAACATCTACAGTATATCAATGCATGACAATCATAATATGACAAGCATCACAAGCATCACAAGAATCAAAAGCATAGAGACAAGAGACACAGAGTTTCCGTGGGGAAAACCCTAAGGTGAAAAACCCCACAACTTCCTCAGAGATAGAGAGAGAAATGGCTCAACCAAAATACAACCAAATAACACTGAGATAGTCTCCTAGCAGATGATCCTCCTCCTCCTCACTAGTGCGCCACTTTTCAGAGAGAGAGATAGTTACTTTTCCGAGTGAGTAAAATAGAGATCTCCTATCTCTATTTATACTCACCTTTTTGCCCAGTGACTTACTGGGGCCGACTTGTCTACTTAGATACACCCACATTATATTATATATTAATCAGGGCCGACCCCATAAGGTGGTCTAATAACCCATCGGAAAGTACACACACTTGCGACACTTGTCAATCCACATGACGACACTTCCTTATAGAGGAATAGCACATCTCTTATAAGGGTACAATAAATATATATATAATATACAGATGAAATACATTCTGAAGTTACATATACATCAACACACAGTTTCGCTGCGCACACAGCTGCAGCCTTAGATCTTTCTGGGAAACTCGACGCACACAGCTGGGATCCCTTCTCTTAGATCTACTCTCTTCTTCTACAGAGATTACAATGACTCAGACATCAACTTAGACTATCTGCAAACTCAGTGACTAGCTCTACAACTATCCAACTCTCTAACTCCTTAACCCTTCTAACCAACCTATCTCTAACCTTTTTCCCTTTACAATTACACATATATATAGGTGGCCCTAAGGGTCGCACCTTTACGAAACTGTGGACCTTTCCCCAACAGTGATCCTCAAAAACC